>JAQGBT010006422.1:0-12513 GCA_034698585.1 Disparrhopalites patrizii
GGGGAGCATTTTTTGCTGCTGTTATAACGAGAGTACTGTTATACAGGGGACTGTTATAGAGAGAGTCGACTGTATATCGCTGGTTCCTGTAGTTCCCGACCTAAATTTAACCCATAATTGCCGTTCGAAACAAAATAACTATAATGGGTTCGCCACCAGCGAAATTAAATTTGGATGTCAGTATTAAATTCCGCATTTGAATCTTCAAATAAATAAAGGCAATGATAAAATTGGCAAATAAAGGCAAACATTTGAATGGTTCTATGTCAAACAAATCGCGACGGAATTTGCCAATCTTGCATGGTTCTCATGCATGGCTACAGAATTCTGTGACTGGTATAGTTTAGTTGGAATATTTGATTGATTATATGTAACTATATTGTCTTTATTATTATCTGCATGGTACAAGAGCAATTGGCCCCACGTGCCATTCGCAATTGGAAAAATTAAAACGTTTGCTACCAGCAGAATCAATTACAGGCATAAATTATCCAAAATGTTACCTACAGCCTATTCAGCAAAACCATCTTTGAGAAAGTAACGCCGTAGCTGATAATAAAAAGATGCTAACTTACCACGTAAAATTGCAGATTTTTATAACCGGTTAGGGTGGAATCTATCATAATAAATCATGCCAAAGTAGAAGTAATCCGGACGCAACAAGAGCTGTCAAATTTGGAAGTTAAATTTGGAATATGTATAATTGTAAAAACATTTCATCTTATTAAGTAGAAATTTCATTTTATATCAAGAAAAATTGCTAATTGTAAGATACATATTTAGGGCGCCATTGCTTTGGGAGTGTTTATGCCGAGATGAAAATTTGTACATATATGTAGGATACGCCAGGCCTCCTGATTCATTTTGCACACATTTTGAATAAGCCAGAATCCATCAAGGAATGCATGAAAGATTTTAATTAAAAGTGATAAGAAGATTAACGGTCTGAGTAACCACAAACTCCAGAAATTCAGGGGTGGACGTTCTTTGGAGGGCGTAGAACGGTCCAATCTTAAGTTCGCATTTGCCCAAGCATCCAGCCAACTTTTTTAGGTAGAGTTTATTTCCTTGAGCAAGGTCCCCCCTTTCAAAGACCACCATGGATCTATTCCCTATTCCTCCGCTCTTCGTCGTTGCCTGCATCATGCAGAGACTATTGTTGGTGGCGTCGTTCATGATCTGGTTGGTGAGGACGATGCGCCGTTTCAATTCGGTGAAGGACTGAGCCACTACGTGGCCATTGCCATAGAGGAAAATGAAGGCGACGGTGGAGAGACCGCTGAAAAAGGCTAGCGTAGTTGCAAATAAGGGGTAAGTGTGAATAAATTTGATGCCGGCATACGCACCGCAAATCCCGACGGCCAGGGTAAAAATTTTGCAGGAGTAGTTTGTTCCCGCGTAAACTAAATTGTGGACGTTCACCTCCAGAATTATTTCCTTCAGACTCATACAAGTGCGTTGGATGTTGGCGCTGAAATTAATTAATGTCAAAATTAATTTACGATAAAGTCTGCAATACTGAATTTTGCTGGTGCATGCAAAAACCTTCGCGGTCCACAAGTGGACTAAAATCCCTTTTTAACGTTTAAATACTTGCGGATTGCGGATTAGGAAATTTGTCAATGGAATGTTGAAAATTTTAAATGCATCATTTTTTAGACAAAAATTAGATAAATAAACGTTTTAGACAAAAATTTTAAACGTTTTAGACCAAATCTAAACCGTTTTAGATGTTTTAGACGTTTTGTGGATTAACTTACAAGTTCAAAATTTTTGATTCCCTAATGTGAGTGCATTAAACGTAAAGTCTCTTTTTACAAATTGTTATATATGTACGTAGGTACATACTTTGACAAATTTTTCTGCAAAGGTTCAATCCAGTCGTCCACCAGGTGTCCCTCGATATTCATGACGTGGTAGGTGGCGAAATAAAAAAAGGCAAATAATTGCAGGCACCAAAGCGCGTCTAAAGTCCCACATACGACACAACACGTCACGCCCCAATACCTTCGCGGTATCCACCAACCCAAGCAATAACTGGTACGAGGTGCATATAAAATCAAAATGACGGCGAAAATGGCGCCGTCAATGAAGGAGATGGGCAAGAGCACTATTGCCATTTCTTGTATCCGCATGGTCAAGAAAAATTTGCAACGTTGCCAAATCGAGACCCTGCCGCCCATCGTATTTTTGCGCGCCTCCTTCCGAATATGTACGTTGGACAGCAATTGCGCAGTTTCCTGGACATTCTGGTGGAATTGGCTGGAGGATCCGTACCAGTAATGGATGGAGGCACTCACGGTGACAATGTGGAAAGTTTTACTGACGGTCGGGCCCGAATCTTTATCCCCGCAGGCGAGGACATAAATTAGACTTAGAAACTTGGAGAAGAAATTTAGGTGAGTGATCGCCGTTAAAACTTGCCAGATCAGGAGTCGAAGCCGTTTGGTCATGGGAAGGACAGTTCCATCTTTGGAGTTGAAGTCGAACGGGATGAGCATCAAACGGGAAAGGTATTTAAACGCTTGGAAATTGCAGTACAAGTCCTTTCTAGTAAGCATCGTTTACAATTTAATACTAAATGTTAAATTCAGTATACAAAATGTTACAGGTAAAAATTTGTCCCAATCACCAACAATAAATGTTTTATTTAAATTTTCATTTTTTTTCGAATTCAGAAAACAAGGTTTTGAGTGAAAGCACGGTGCGATATAATTTCACAAATTAGCACTGCATAATTCTGTTCAGTCAATGTTAAATTTTAGCACAAACGCTTATGTTCTAAGATCCGCACACATTCGGTTTTTATCGAATTTGAAAATCGAAAAAGCTTGCATTAGAGACAGAAAACAATAAAACAATAACAGCACAGTTTCATTTCCGAAAAAGCAAGCCCTAAAATTTTTAAATTGCAATTAATCGGGAAAATAAAGCACAATTTGCTGTCCCTATAACAATGGTTTCGTATGGCTTCGTCAGTTTTGGTGCTTCACTGACGATATATTGAACAAATTTTTGCCCCACGTTGAAAGTGCCATACAAATATGCTACAAGCAATTTTTGTATTTTGTTTGTGCCTGGTCAAGTGCCTGAAGTGGTCTAAACCAGATAACGTTTTTGTATTCTACATACAACATATAAATTATTTACAGCCTCGATTTTGGAATCAATTTTTTCCCATTATCTTTCCCCGACAATAAACTTTTTTTAGTGTATACAAACACTTTTTTAGTGTATATACGTGAAAATATCCCTATAGCAGCATTCAAGCCAATACGGTTGTTACAAGAGAAAGCAAATTTCGTACAAGGGACATGAACGTTTGGGACAAAATTACACTACGGCATTAATAAAACACATTTTTAAATACGTAATAGCACTTGTTTCAATGCGACACATAGGACTATTAAACAATTTATTCCAAATGGGTTAGTTTTGTTTACTCACCCACAAATGTTGTTACGTGAAATTCCTAACACGTGCATTGTAATGTTTCGGCCGGACAAAACAGTGTTACGAAGCATATAGATTGTTATTTCGAGCACGTTCATAGTGCATGCATATGTATAGCTGCGGAGGGAATCACACTTGTTTGCTAGGGTAAATTCTGTTATTGCAAGACTTTACTTTAAATAGTTTATACGACACGAGGCAGCAAAAATTAATTGCTTTAATATTTTTTCTAGCGGTTTCTTTATTAAGTGCAGAGCACACAAGAAGATGTCACCATACATTGCTGTTATTTGAATTGTATCATGTGACCAAAAACCAAATAAAGGCGTTATTAGGTATAGATACAGCACTTTATGGCGCGACGGTTGCCTATGAGAGTTTAGACGAGTCGATATATTCGTTTAAACGAATTTTTGAGTTGATAGCCGAACAAAGACAAATTGGTGAAATTGCTTTTGCACACTCTGCACTATGCATATGACATGTTTATGCTATAGCGACCCAAATGGAAACTATCACACGGTGTATATATAGGTACGCATGTAATTAATGACAGATTTGCCTAGAAGTTGCCTAGCATTTTGACATTTGCAGCTCGAATATGTGTTACGTTTTCACCAGAAAATGAGACTCACATTTTTTATTATGATCATAGCAGCTCAATACGCCGATCTGCACATTAGTATCAACAAAAGCAAGCCCCGTACATGTTGGCGGTGTTATGTTATTTACGTAATTGTTATGTTATTGTGCATTTTGCGCCGTAAATATCAATTTGGCCCATAATTGCAACATATTTTCTGTCAACTAGAAATTATGTCTCCCTTCGTTTTTACGTATATCCACTTATTATAGGCATCGGTTATTTTGCATGGTGGGTGCCGCATTATGTTTAATTATAGGTGTACTTTTTATTATTGTTTGAGAATACATACTACCCTTTAAATGCAATTCCTCCGGCAGGCTGGAATAGAGTAACGTGCAGAAAAGGGATAATTTTTTCTAGAACCAATATTTTTCACGACGATGTTCACTAGAATAATATTATAGCGATGCAGACGCCAACAAGAAGTAGCGTAATTGCTGCCAGAGTATACTCCTCACATTTGGTTTTTGTTCCAATTAAAAATATGTGTACAGCCTACACATCAATCTTTATCACTTATCCCTCCATACTTGCATGTTCATTTCCAGTGGCTGCAAAACAAAGTGAAACACCCACACATGCTAGCAGTAAATTTTGTTGTATATAGGAAAGGTTAACAATTAGGAACACTGGCAGTTGGCCCGTTTCATAACACCTATCATTGTTTTACAACATTCAAACCAACATCAAGGCAGCTTAGTAGAAACAATTTGATATAATATTTCCCCGTTTTGTGAAAAGAAGTAAAAACGAAACGCTAGTACTTAGTTACCCGTTTTAAAACGTTTTGAGCGCGGAACGCGTTCATAACTGCGATTGTAACTTTACGGTACGATTCTGCATATCTGGAACATTTTTCGTGAAATTATTTCCATACGAAAATATGAGATGTTTTCTAGTTTCCCAGAAAATACCCCACACTACTTCCTTTGAGTATACGTACGTAAACGTGCTGGAGCGGGGAAGATTACAATGAATTTTAAGGAAATTTCACTGTCACTAGTTTATATGATTGTAGCTTCAGGTTCGGTTTCCGCAGATTCCTCTTTCGGAGTAATTTATGAATTTAGTTTTGTAAATTGTGATGTCTGATGCTTTCGAAATCGCGCTTTTTGCAAAAGCTGCCTTTTACACACGTAAACACAGCCCACAACAAGACAACAATAAATGCAAACCCTGTCATGAAGTACAGCAACCAGCAATGGTGAATTTGGTGATAATGTTAAAACCACGGCGCATGTTCCATAGCCTTGTGAATTTTCTCTTCGTTTTTCTTCCACTCATTTTCATACTCGACTGTCAAGTTCTTCCAATGAACTTGTGGGTGAAGGTGCCATTGAACTTGATTGTAGATTGATTAGTCTACCTTAGTCTTATGATAGGTTAATAGGTCAGCTCCTTTGTACTCGTGATGATCCAGGATGAATATTGAGCTCAAGGGCAGGAGAAACACTTGAAGTGGACAGCTTACTTCGGTTTTTTCTCTTATGTAGGTGTTGTAGGGGAAATATACGTGGTGTTTGTTTCTCATCAGCTTTAACCTGTGTAAATGATGGAATTAGTCCCAAGTGGTGGCGGTCATGCAGTGATGTTTTCGGATGGTTGCATAAGCAAGCATCCTTACTGCGGCTCCAATTTCAGTAATACCTGGCCAAATCCAAGGGGTTGGATACTATTTCGTATTTCGTAATTTGTATATTGCGTGGGATCTGCTGGACCATAGTTATGCGTTTCAACATAGCAAGTGGGAAACGAAGTTGCCCTGGTTTCCGCTGATTGTAGCCCATTCGTCAACCTGTTGCTGGGGCTGTCTGATCTTACTACCGATAGTAATGAGAGGCAGATACCCCTGCATTGTTACTCCGCTTTAACTCTGGAGTTCGCATAAAGTGACATACATACTGTAATTACTTAATAATAATTAAAGGGAGAACTAAATACGAAGTAACGGGGTGGTTTCCTCCAGCCCCCAATTGAACCGTGACCTAATTAAGTCCTAACTATACTTAATATCTATGTGTACCAGGTGTAATGGATGATGAATGGTATAAAGCTTACATGTTTAATCGGACGACTTCCGTTCTTAAGTTTTTGTGCGTTCGCGGTTTTGGGATGAGGTCCCGCGACCCGTCAAATTAAATGAATAAGATTGTTTGAAGTTACTTCGAATGTTGTGTATGTGTATACGTGTTTTTCAATCTATATTGTTTTGATTTTTACAATCAACAGTAATCTGGGGAGAGTATTCCCACGGGATGTTATGAATAGAGAGTGAATGTGTAGTGTCGAGTGTGTGCGGAGCATCTCCGCGCCGATAACACTCATACTGTATGTATATAGTGCTGGATTGGAGGCAATGCGACTTGCCTAAGGCTATATATGTATTTATTACATAATACCCTGGGGTTGGAGATTCCTCTTGAACATTGTTTTGTGGCGGGGATACGACTCAATAGCTAAGCCTCCGCACTACTGGAAACATTCACATTTTTAACCATTTTAATGAAATTTACGTGAGCTTTACTTTCACTGCCACTAGTATCACTGTCAATGCTCAAATGCTCCTCTATATTGATTTCAATCCTAATGTTTTACGTTTCAATTCGAATGCGGGATGCCAAAAGAATTTTGTCAGCCTCTCGTTGGATTTTCGTGGAATTGTGGTCTCATTGCACTTGTTTCTTATATACTAATCACTTCAAGAATGTAGTGGTAGCGCATATCCAGATTTTTTGTTTTCTGAAATGTTTTTGGATTTAAAGCTGTTCCTTGCCTTGTTCCTTGCCTGTCTTTTCTGAAAACCACTGGCAACTCTTGAATGAGGCTGATTTTCTTAGATCGGAATTAACCAAATAGTGTGTTGCACTGCTTGTGACAGTGATATATATTCTGCTTGTAGAGTAGATGTTGCCACGCAAGTTTATTTCATGCTTCAAGTGCAACGGGTTGTTATTAGGCAAGTATACACCACCGGTTGTTGACTTAATACCTATCGTGTCGGTAGCCCAATCTGCTTCCCGTTGAAAAATTAATTACCTACTGGGCGAGGAAGGAGTAGTCCAAAAATTCCCCAATTTTTCGTTCCTTGTAGAAATCGAAGAACGTGCGTAGCAGATTTCCTGTGCTTTTTTACAAAGCATGTAAAAAATCTAGCCACATAATTGACCTTGTATGAAATGTCAGGTTGAATGCTCCGTTACACAAATATCACACCTCAGTATAGAAACTACTCTCACAAAAGATGTTCGTACGGTTTTAACCTTAATAAGTAATAATTTTGACGCAATTCTGTTTCTAAGCTCAAGTCATATTTGTATGTGTATCTATCTCGTTTTCACGTAACATATAAAAACATTAATTATTTGAGTCATCATTTTATTTGGGTTATACTGTGCGATAAGATATTATTTAATGTTGTCCGATTAATTAAACGTGTGAGATTAAATGTAAATTAAATTAAATTAAATTAAACTCAGTGTATACGCATTTATTTGGAACAAGAAATAAAATAATGAGCACCAACCGTAATAAACTTTACAGTAGGCGCTATAATAAAGTGTTCTCATTCTTTATTATTATTTTTCTGAATACAATCTACATAACGTATAGTATATGTATTTATAATCACATGTATCTAAGTCGCATATGAGAATTTAGAAAATAATAAACATAATTGTCAGCTACTAGCTATATGAATATATGAATAAATTCTTGTAAATAAATCCTTACATAGAAACTCCACTGTATGCATATGCATACATATGAACACACATTAAAAGTATCGTATACATAGTATGAAATTACGTCGGACGAAGGAACCAATTATGAAGAAATCTACTTAGAGCATGCCTGCTTTTTATTAAAAATACACATGTTGATCTAAGCAGTATACGAACAACGATAAATACGATTATAGTCGTATTTATCTTGTTTATCGTATTTGCTTATGAGCAGCAATGTGGGAACATTCAAGTCAATTTCGGTTGTTTTCAGAATTTATGGCCCTTATAATTAGTAGTTTTTGCCATTAGCAATTCGGCCACTTTAGTTAGTCCTATTTGGTTCTTAAGCGTCGATATGCTGTTTACGCGGAACCGCAAACTGATGCAGAAGCCACAAGCCAATAACAGCGTTTACAACTGTTTGATGCCAGCATAAGCACAACATTTTCTTACAGAACCTGACCGATTTTACCAAGCCAATCTCCACTGCCATCAACGCTAACGAAGATGCAATTAAATACATGCAGAGGTTTGTTACGACCAAAAACATGAGATTGTTGCTCCCCATAGGAATGAAGTCAACTTTAGACGCCTGAATTTTGTTCCCTTCCGAAACAAATGGATGCATATTCTTGTACCGGATGCCGTTCCATCTCTCCCAAAGCCAAAATACGCCGGAGGTGAAGAGCGTTCTCAAGTTCTCACTTGTCCAATGATGATACTTGCGGTCCAGTCCGTCGTGCAAATAGAAATGTGTCGGTCGCGCTAGGAAGGCTTTCCGAAATTCCAGCATTGATGGCGATAACACATTGGTGAAGTTCATTTTGATTTCCTCCTCTATCAACTTAGTTAATTCTTCCGCATCGTCCTCGTCGAAGATGAAAACAGCCCGGCGAGAGCCACTTCCAGAGGGCATCCTCATTGATGCCAGGATACTGGTCAGATTTCTCGGACATACCCGTTGGGTGCTTGTTTGCAGATAGCTAACCATTCCGAGAATGTCAAACTTCTGTTCGTAGTTCTTTGAGCTATACTTTGTCCATATGTCTCTCTATTTGAAATAATTAAATTTGCTCTTTTTCATAAATTACGTAAACACCTGTGTAAGTACAGGGTTGCAAGAAACATTATACAGTGGAGTCTCTATATAACAAGTCGCTTTGTAGCAACTTTTCTCTGTAACAACATTAATTTTTCAGCCCTTCGTACATGTAATGTGCATATTTAATGCTCCATATAACAACATTTCCCTGTAGCAATATTTTTTGCCCTTCCCTTCAGAGTTGTTATGTAGAGACTCCGCTGTATACGAAAGTTCAAGGGACGGACGAATAATGTTATTACAGAGAAATTTTGTTACACAGAACATGAATATCTTTTGGGGCAGAATGCTACTAAAGTATAGAAAAAGTCCATTATAAATAGGTATTCCCAAGTTTTTTAATGCAAATTACAGAATTCTATTTGAAACTTGATGAATTGATTGCAGCGCAGGGTTTAGTTTCACAATTTTGTCCGCTCAAAAAATGAATGTTGCTACAGGGAACTTCGAACAGATGTTTTCTATTGTGAAGGGCGGGGAAAATGTATTGCTGCAGAGAAATGTTGTTATAGAAATATTGTTACATAGAACCAGTGCATAATGTATAAATACATCGAGGGAATGACAAATACTGTTATATCGAAAATGTTGTCATAGAGAGACTCCACTGTATATTCTCCTGCAGCTCTGAAGCCGTCATGCTACAGGGTAGTACAAATGAATATTCCTTGTACAAATTTACTGCGAATCTAGGAAAAATCTCATCCCGATCCGACCACGGTAAGATAAGTTATTGAGTTTCCGGGTCAAGTTCAAAAATGAAATTTTTTGACGAAATTAACATGTTTTAGTATTTCATAAGAAATTGTAAATAAAATTGATTAATTAATTATAGCCATTTAGAAATAAATAATGCCATAAAAATTACAAAAAAACAATTCTCGGGTGCTTTGAAAGTGTTCCAACATAGACGATTGCAAAATGTTTGATGCTGCGTGTACCGTATTTCGTAAACGTGGAGTAGGTATGTACATTTTAGAGGCATTTGCCAGATTTCATAATTATATTATTTAAACCAAAGCAGTTCAGAAATTTGTCCATCGACCTCGCCATTGAATGTTTGCCTAGAAACACGTTCTATCAATTTAGTTTGGCCTCCATAGGCTGAATCGCAGAATCAATAAATGATTTATTAAAGAATTAAATATTTTGCATTTGGCACGGAAAAATAGCCATGGCGTATACAATTCATGCTTGTTTTAAATGAACAAATTTTCCTACATCCGTCCTAAAATTCTCTTTAGAAAACATGTCGCTTTGCACGGTTGTGGAAACAAAACTGTTCTCCCTAAAATCAAACTAAAACCGTCGACGTTTCCGAAAAATCTGATTTTTTATTTTGCTTTGAAAAACACCGCCATAATCTGGCTAATCATCGGATTGGATAGAAGGGCTTCCTAGATGCGCAATAAAATTCTACACGCAATACCCACATGTTCTACTCAGTAGCATGACCGTTTCATCACGATGCGTGCGTTTTCCTATTTACGGGTGGCAACAATCCAAAATGTTGATCTAAAATGTTTAGTTCAACTCGTTTCAAAGGACTAACCGGATAGTAATTCGCAATTCGATCCGATTAATTATGCAAATAATTCCATTAGGTTCGATTCAAGCCCATGGATTGAATCGAATCATGATTCAAACGATCCAAAACATATATTATTTTGACACATTTTTTCACTTTTTGCAAATTTCAAGCATAAAATCAACTAATAATTTGGCACATCAAATAAATGAAAGTAACGGAATATAATATTTACCGTTGATTTAAATGTGCTGCAATATTTTGATTGTTATTGCTCTGCTTCGGAAGAATATTCAAAATTTTGTATTAGAAAAAGCATCGAATAATTCGAATTTCAGTTGAATTTTATGATCCGATTTACGTCGTGAATGGAATGATTTGATTCGATTCTAGGTTTCGAATAGAATTTTCAAGTATATCTGAATTAAATCGAATTGAATAAAAAATCCGATTCAGAATCGAATCATTGCCACCCCTACATATAATTTTTCTTGTCCCTCTTTTGTGGCATCGAATTACCTCGTCATTCAGAACAGTCGTCCACCTGCACCAGGAAGTATACTCTGGTCGATTAGTGTCGACTTGGCCACAGAGGAAAGGACGCCCTTGGGGAGCGGAATTTCTCCCGCAATTTTGGTGATTGGTTAGAAAGAACCATTTTAATTCAAATTGAAAGCCCTCTCGGAGAGAGACAAGCGTTCGTCCAATTCCCTCGTCCACCGTTGCTTCCGTCTTCAAGTAGCTCTTGTAGTGTAAGCTGAGCACAAGCGTCGCTCCAAGCCAGGCTATAAAGGCCAGTCTTTTATTGGTCCCAGGCAAGCTATACTCCTTTTCATCATTGGTTGTTGCTATCCATTGAATGCCATCCACACCTTGATCGAAGCATATTTTTAGCATCCGTGAGACTGTCTTGCAGAAGGCTACCAAGACATTCCTTCCTTCATCTCTGGACATGATATTAGCCGCGAGAGTCACAAGCGTCCCGGACAGGCAAATCCAAACCCAGTGGTCGAACGGGACGAGTAAATTGTGGTAGACAAATTTTGGTCCGTCGTAATTCATCGGGTCTACGGCCAGAAATTTGAAACGCGTCTTGCTCACTTGCGCTGGCATGATCATCATCATCCGTTGACGACTTGATAGATCCATAATCCGGGTAGAAAATGGTCGCTGACTCGTTCTTGACATAAATTTGGAGAAATTTGTATGCCGGATCATAAAGGCTTGGATTGAAGCAAGGAATGACATACGAAAAAATTTTAATTAAAATTCGAATTAAAATAAGTGTTTTCGTATAGGATTATAATTACGTTATAATATAATTAGAATTATGAATACAGTGGAGTCTCCCAATAACCAGTCGCTTTATAACAATATTTATCTGTAGCCAAATTATTTTTCCAGCCCCTCATACATGTAAGGTGCATATTTAATGTTCTATAGTTATAACAACATTTCCCTGTAACAATATTTTTTCCGTTCCCTTGAGAGTTATTATATAGAGACTCCACTGTACAAATTAAAAATTTCGAATATCTAAAATACAAATTCTAATGCCAATACAATGTGGTACAAAACTCAGGCATATGAATACGTATTCAAATACTTTTCAAATACTTTTCAAATACTTCTCAAATACTTTTAAAAATTTATTTGAAATGCAATCTGGTAAATAATATGTAGCTTCAAAGAAGCGCAAAATCAATACAGTGGACTCTCGCTATAACAACCTTGAAGGGAAGGGCAAAAATTGTTGTTATATGGAACATTTAGTATGTACACTACATATACGAAGGGCTGAAAAATAAAGTTGTTACAGAGTAAAAGTTTTTATATGGAAAGTTGAATAGAGAGAGCATACTGTACACAAAATTATAAATTGACTCCGCAACTCTTATTTTGCAAAAATTGATTCTTTTAAGGACGAAACAGTTATATTGCTACCAATTGAAAAAATCATCGCTACAATGCCTTGATTTTGCCAAAAAAAAAAACTTGCCCGAAGGCGGGAATTAGCAACATGATGAAGGAATTTTCGAATACCAATAAAGTATCGGAATCC
>JAQGBT010006423.1:0-12512 GCA_034698585.1 Disparrhopalites patrizii
TTCTCTCCTTTTCTCTCCTTTTCTCTCCTTTTCTCTCCTTTTCTCTCCTTTTCTCTCCTTTTCTCTCCTTTTCTCTCATCCTCTCCTATTTCTCTTTATTTTCTCTTTCTTATTCTGATTTTTTCTTTCTCTCTCTTTTTCTACCTTTCTTTCTGTCTTTCTCTATCTCTCTCTTGTACAGTCTCTCTTTTCCCGTCTTTCTGTTTCTGTGTTTCTCTCATTCTCCCTCTCTGTGTTTTTCTCTATTTCTAACTCTACTTCTTTCTCTATCTCCCTGTCTATCTGTCAATGTTTCTCTCTTTTCCTCTCTCTCTCTTACCCGTTCTCTCCGTCTCTACATCTCTCTGTCTAGACTATCCCCGCAAAAGATAGAGAAAAAGGGACACGGGTGGGGAAAGAGCAAGGACGAATAATCAGCCACACAGATGTACATGCACAAAATCTATACATTTGCAAAGTGTATGAGTATATCTACGCACACTCGTTAATATGAACGTCTACTTGTTTACACACACTTATACACATATACTGTGTAAGGTCGGTTCAAGTCTCTCCATCTTTATTACAGGGTGATGAATACTTTTCGTGGCCCTTAGCAAGAGAGTCGGTAGTGGGGGGACTAGAAAAGCTGGATGTAAAGGGTTGTGTGTGTGATAATACATAGCGTATGTACATGATTATCTACTATTTGCCTACGTAATCCACACGTACGGGCATGTAGTCCCTTGATCCATACATGTACCTATACATATGTATTTGAATGTTCTTTATTTCTCCCCCCCCCCCTCTTTTTTTTTTGCAGTCCCAGCTTTTTGGTAACGGTAACTCAATAAACATGTAAATGACGTATCAATCAGTATCACTGAGGCCTAACTTGACTTAATTACCCTCCTAATTAACCAACTAATTGGATAGAATCGCTAAGTTTTTGCCCGGTGACTGTTTTACTTGGATGTCTATGGGGCTCCATGGTGGTAGTTGTATACCCCCGGAACCGTACAGAGGGAAGAGATCAACCCTTGGATCAATGTCAAAGCCCCCCACGGGGGCTGGAATTGACAAGTTTATCCCCGGGGTTTTTTCCCCTCTCTCCCTTTCTTTTCCCTCAATTTCTATCCCTATCCCCGCACTCTCATATGTATGTTATTTGGGTGCATATACATATATAGACATACAATAGGTCCTCCTATTTACTTTTTACCATTCACCACAATAGGGAGAGGATTTCTCCCTCTTCTTTGGACTAAACACCAACAACGGATATTATGGGTTTAATGTGCCCAGCTATACATATGTAAGGTACAAATCTACGGACACTATTTGATCCCTTGATTATGGAGGAACACACCTTTCATATTAAATACACGTCCTGCCGACTTCCCCCACCCTCCACAGCACGTTGTGTGAGGGTGCCCCCCCATCTTCTCCCTAAGAGCAAAATGAGAAGTAAGAAAGAACAAGTCAATGGGGGAATAAAAACAAAGTATTAACTGTAGTAAAAGAGGAAAACAAACAGAATTGAGGGGGGAAGTCCATCGAAATTCTATGAAGAACGTCGTGGAGAGAGCGAGAGAACGAGAAAGAGAGAGAAACCGAGAGAGATGGGGAGAGAGTGACTGAGATGGAAAGAAAGATGGGGAAAGAGATAGTGAAATTGGGAAAGAGGGAAAGAGATGCAGAGTCAAAGAGATATTTGACAGAGAGAAAGAGGAAAACTGTGAGATTAAAGAAAGATGGAGATTGGAGTAGAGAAAGACGGAAAGCGAAAGATTGAGAGAGACAGATGTGTAAAAAGAGGCAGTGGGAGACAAATGAAGAAAAAAAGGGAAGAGAGATTGAGAGAGAAAAGGGAAATATGGATTGTGAGAGAAAAGGGAAAGAGAAGCTGCGAGAGAAAATCGAAAGAGAGGTTTTGAACGAAAGGGTAAAGAGAGATTGTGAGAGAAAAAATGAAAGAAAAAGAGATTGGGAAAGAAGAGAAAGAAAATTGAAACTAGATAAAGGAGATATTTAGAGCGAAAAGGAGAAGAGATGGAAAGATGTGAGAAATAAATTGAAAGCAAGAAAAAGAAAGCGGGACAGAAAGGAGAAAGGGAGATCGAGAGAAAAAAGGGAACGAACGATGAAAGCAAAAAAGAGATTGAAAGAGAAAGTAAAGAGCAATTGTGAGAGAAAAATTGAAACAGAAAAAAGGAGACATTAAAAGCGAAAAGGGAAAGAGAATGAAAGGGGAAGCCGAGATGTGAGAGAAAAATTGAAACAAACAACGGGAATTCGGGAGAGAAAAGGGAAAGATAGATGGAAAGAGAAAATTGTAAGAGAGATTGCGAGAACAAAAATTGAGACGGGAAAAGAGGTATTTCGGGAGAAAAGAGAGAGAAATAGTTTGAGAGAGAATTGAAGGAGAAAGGAAATGGAAAAGGAAAAAAATTGTACATACACAGCCAATAGTTCGACCAGAAGAAAAAGTTTATTTCTATTTCTTTCCCTTTGATTCCCTTCACCAATTTCCTCCCGTTTTATGAACAACCTCCATGCCATGAACCATTGTATGCGTACTTATGGCATGATTACTTTTTCCAGGGGTGGGGAGGGGGAAGTAGAATAGCGTGCATTAAGAAATAAAAAGGATGTATTTAAAATAAAACTTGAAAAAAAAAACTTACTAGATTAGACACGGGGAAATATTGAGGAATCAAGTCGTACCATGAGAGGAAAAGTATCATAAGCGTGTGTGTTGAGGTGGTGAGTTTTTTTTTCCGTGGGGGTAGGAAACGTAAAAGTCTAATACATATACATATATGGACTTTACAAATGCTAAAGGCAAGGCCAAACAAAGTTAATATGAAAAGAGACGGATTCTAAAAACTTTTCCTGGAGAACTTTTTCCCCCTTTCTCCCCCCGTTTTTATTTTCAGATTTTTATTTATAGAACATTCAAAAGAAAGGTGAAAGTTTGGGATAAATACCAACTCCATGTTTTCTCTACCTTTTATTTATATTCGAGTAAGCCCAAATGGAAAAAAGTTACTTTTGATCATGTCAACAAAGGGTTTTACTATTGAGATTTGTTTTCTTCAATTTTCGTCTTGCCTTGAATTCACGCGGGAATCAAATAGATATTCTGTGTTATTTTATACCATTTTTTAATTATTTTATTTTATTCTCGTAAAAACTGTATATTTTGTAGTCACTAATTGTTTGTCTTTATTGTTTTAAACTCCTAAAATAAAACGATGAAACGCTCGTAAAAATCCTCCTCCCGTACCTTATTTGTTGTGAAACCCATGGGATTCACAATGGCTTTTTTCTATTACGCTTGGCTTAGCAAGAATTAATTAAAAAGTATATCATATGGAAAATATAGGTTGGAGTTCTCCCTCACACGACTTATTGGGAGGAATATCCACCAAAATATAAAAAAGGGAGCCACTTGATATTCCTTGCAAGTTAAATTAAAATCAGTTATATATTTTGTCCCATTACATTTTAATACTATAAACAATAAGAATTTCATGAATTCTCCCGTCTTCTTTTCACCTCTTTCTCTCCCTCTAGAAAAAAAGAAGAGTATTTTCGTGTAGGCGCAGTGATTCCGCACGACAAACCTTTCATTGGTTGAAAAATTTCCCCCCTTCTTCTACTATTTTATTCTTCCTATTTTTTTTTAATTCTTTTTTCCCCCTTCAACATAAAATAAAATGAAGGGAAAGAATAAAAAAAAAGATCTATAGAAGAGAAAATTATTGTGACTTGTTTTTTTATTGTTGTATTTTATTTTTATTATTCTGTCCTCTTGTGTCATGGACTTTTAAGTAGCTATGTGTGTTTTCTATTATTTCTTTCTATATAAGTATTTTCTCTCCCCCTCCACCTTCCTTTCATACAGGCGAAAAAAAAAGACGAGGACGACTACGACGGGAATGATGAAGAAGAAGAAGATGAAGGAGAAAAAGGTATGAAAGGCAAAAAAAAAAGGAATGTATAAGAAAGAAGAACAAGTGTAGTAGTAGTTTAAGGAACACAGATGGTTTTTAAGCAGAACAATACTGAGATGACATCCGAGACGAAATGGAAGAGATCACGAGAAGGATGTGGTGGAAAAACTCTGTTTATTGTTTTATATTCATCATGCGCAGGGACTCATGAGTGAAGTATGTGATGTGAGTTGTATTTTGTTTTTTTTTATATTATTATATTGCCTCTATTTTTTTCTCTTATTCTCATTATTTTCTCTGTAACTCTTTTGAATCTCTCTCTCTCTCCCTCTCTTTTTCGCTCTTTATATCTAATTCTCTCACCCTCCCTTTTCTCTCTCTCTCTGTCCCTCCTGAAAGTATTTTTACACTCAGTGTTTCTTTTATTTCTTTTTAATTCTAGTTAACTTACAAGTGAGTGAGGGAATTATATCTTGCATATACATAAATACATGCTTTTAAAAAAAACATTATAGTATTTATACAATGTTAAAAGTTTATGAGAGTTGATATAATAATGCATAATATAAGAGGAGCAAAGTTTTACTACGCCACTTTACAGATACTACCGTTGTGGCCCTAAAAAAAGGTTGAATGAAGACTTCGGAAGAGAGAGAGATAGAGAGAGAGAGAGAGAGAGAAAATATTAACAGAGCAAGAAAGAGAGACAACAAGAATAAGAGAACTGCAGGGAGAGAAAGGAAACAGAGACGACGAGAAGAGAGAAAACAGATGAGAGAAAGAGATAGAGAAATTATGAGAAAAAGAGAGAAAAGACAGAGAGGAGATAATGGAGAAAAAGAAGGAGAAGAGGCGAGAGAGAGAAAAACACAGAGAGAAACAGAGAGAGAGAGAGAGAGAGAGAGAGAGAGAGAAGGAAAAAAAATTCAGAAAATCAAGGGAGCACATCATGACTCGGCAAAAGTGACTCTCTGGGAAACACAAGGAATTTTTCCTCAATTTCAATCAAAGGACCATTTCAGAGCTCTATTAATGTATATGTACATACATACATAAAACATTACCGAGGACAAGAATGTAGTTCTACTTTATATATTTTTTGTATTAAAAACAAATCCATCTATGTATTATAAGAATACACACCTATACACTTTGTACCCACTTGTCCAAGTGGATCATCCACATTTCACTTTTTTTTTGTTAGTAACTCTTTTTTTTTTTTTAAAAATTCCCAAAACCCATTGTTGCCCCTTTTATACAGAGAGACAGAGAAAAATACGTTGGAAAAAGAGAGGAGTGCGTTGTGAAAAAAAACTGTTTTAGGTATATATTAGTTGATTTTGGGTGGAAATCCTGTGAATAATCTACTTTTTCCCTTGCCTTTTATATAATAAAATATAATATGAGAACATGACTTGGAAGTTATGGGGGTGAGAAATTTTTTTTTTATTTTAATCTCTCGCCCTCATTCTCTCTCAAGTGACTTGCGTACAGCATATACAGGAGGTACGCACATGTAAAGTATCTTATATACAAATAACTGCCCGCTACTAACGTCGTCGATGTGGGCAAAACAGAAATGGGCAAAAAAAAACTTCGATTTTTGTACACGGAAAAACAAAAACAGGAGAGGGGAAAAAATTTCCTTTCAGTAATACTTAAATGTACCATGAACATTCATATCAGTTTCACACGTCTCAGAGGCGGAGTCTAAAGCATTTTGGGCAAAAAAAAATACAGAGACTACGTAAAATGTACTATTTGAAGGAGGATTTAGTAGGTTTATTTGTATAGAAAAAAATTATTTTCCAATTTATTTATTTTAACTCTTTACCCCCCAAAAAAAGTTTTATTTATGCCATGTATTTTATGGCATTTTTTATATTTATCAAATGACAGCCCCCATCCCTTATTAAAGTAAAGGATGTGTAAAAATAAAATCAGATGGAAAATAAAAAAAATACACCAAATTACCATATGGCTGGGACAGGCGGAGATATTCATAATGATGGTGGAGGAGGGAGGGGGAGGAGGGACGGAAAAAGAAGACGAAAAGGAAGATTAAAGACACCTGCACCAGTCAGTCAAACTCATACAGTCATTTATTTCATCTGTTTATAAAATTCATGAAAAAATCACTTTTTCCTCCGTCACCTTCTTTTCAAAGGGTAACATATAGAGACAGCCAGAGAGAGAGAGAGACAGGGTAACAGAGCCGGGGAAAAACCAGGAGAATTGTCGGCGTACAAATAGAAGCATATGGAAAGCACTGTACCTCCGACCTTCTACATTGGACTCAACCATGATTAACGAGGTACAGTTAAGAGCCCCGGAAATTTTCTTTTTCCATTGCCGAGACGGGTAACCTTATGCCTTTTGACTGGTCTCACACATCTTACTCTATTAAAACGGGTACACTTTAACCCGTAAACATGCTCATTTCTGGGCTTCACACTTCATTTTCGATCTCTGTTTCTCCCTCTCTCTCCCTCTCTCTCCACCCCCCTCTCTCTAACTATTTCTGCCTCTCTTTCCCCCTCTCTCACTCATTATAATACAAGACATATTATGTCTCTTTCCCTTACTCTTTCTGTCTCTCTTTTTCTAGCTTTTTTTGACTCTCTCTCGCACGCTTTTTGTCTCTCTTTTTCCTCGCACGCTGTCCTTTCCTCTGTCCCTTTGTCTCTTTCTCACTAGGTATGTTTGCCTTTTCTCTCTTACGATATCTCTCTTTCTTTCTCTGACTAGGTATCAATTTTTCTCTTTCTTATTATGTCTCCCTTTTTGTGTCTCACTATGTCTCCCTTTTTATATCTCTCTCCTTATGTCTCTCTGTTTTCCTCTCACCGTATCTCTCTTTTTATATCTCTCTCAATATGTTTATCTTTTCTCTCCCTTTCACTATCTCTCTTTTTTTCTGTCTCCCAATACGTCTCTCCTTTCCTCTGTCTTACACTTTCCTCTCTTACACTTTCCTCTCTCTTACACTCCTTACACTTTGTCTCTCTTTTTTTTCCCTTTCCGTCTCCCTTTCCTCTCTCTCACCCTTTCTGTCCGCTTCTCTCACTCTTTTTCTGTCTCTGTTTACTTCTCACTTTTTTTTGTCACCGTCTCTTTCTTTCTAGCGGTTTATCTCTCTTTCCTTCCGTCGCTCTTTTTCTTTCTCTTTTTCTTTCTGGCGGTTTATCTCTATTTCTTTCCGTCGCTGTTTTTGTCTCTCTCTCTTACTACCTCTCTTTGTCACTCTGTCGCTAATTCTTTCTGCTTGCCTTCGCCTCTCTTTCTCTCTAACTCTTTTTGCCTCTCCCACAGTTCATGAGTCTCTCTTTCCGCCGATTTAGGTCTCTGTTCCTCTATCACTTTCTGACTCTCTTTTTCTCTCTTTCTCTCCCACTCTCTCTTTTTCTCTCTGTCCCTCTCACTCTCTCTTTTTGTCTCTCTTTTGCTTTCCCACTACCTCTGTCTCTCTCTCTCTCTCTTTCGCTAATTATCTCTCTCCGTTGATTTTTTTCCTCTCTCTCTCCCTATTTAAAAGTCTCTCAAACGTCCCAACGTCTCCGCCTCGGTTCCTTATCCTCATGTCATACTCCTTTCTTGGGGCTTTCGTCTTTTCTAGAGCGAGCTGGTGCAATGTGAATTTAGTAAGTCGAGGGGCAGGATGTTCGCTGACAACTTGGACTCGTACGCTAATGCAAACAAACAATTCACACTCTCCTCCCTTGCATTTCTCCCCTTCTTCCGTCATCCTCACCCTCCCTCACTATCTCCTTGGCTGCCTCTGTCCCTCTTCCTAGCACTTGTTTACCCTTTTAAAAAAGCAGTCAAAGACTTGTAAATAATTATTGTGTTGTCAATTTTTTTTTCCATGGTTGTTTTAAGATTTGTCAGTCCTGGGAAGAGAGTGAGAGGAAATAGGGGGTAAAATCTTTGGAAAAATTGGATGCAGGGAAGAGGATGAATTTTTCCCCCTTACCAAAAAATGCATTGGACTGCAGAGGGGAGAAAGGAGAGGCTTTTTTTTTGACATTTCTGCAGAAAATTTAAGACTTTCGGAGAGTTTATAGCTTTTGCGAGGGACTAGAAAAGGAAAAGAGGGATATAGACAGGGAGGTCCAGCAGAATAAATTTATATAGTTATATGTGGTAGATGTGTGGATGGTGTGAGAAAAAAGAATATGGTTACTACTACTAGTTTGGAAGGAGAAAGAGAGAGAGAGAAAAGCGGAGGAGAGAATGAAAAATATTCGGCGGATTTATGTGAATCCATTGACAAGGTCTGTTGGGACGGAGCTATCATAAAATAAACGTGAAGTCTCAATGGTTTTCTCAATGTTACGACACTATTGTGTACTTCATCCTGACCCGGAAAATAAAGTGTCCACAGCGTCCGAATTTATACTCTTTCAGACAGCTCTCTTGGGACGGTGAAAGGGAGTTTTTTTCCTGGTTTTCTTTTTTTTTTCCTTCTTTTTTTTTGACGACGGCGATCTATTGCTTGACTTCACCAACTTTTACATCTTGTTGCCTATATGAACCTCTCCATCTCCTTTTTTCTCTCTATTTTCCCCCAAAAAAATTCTGTATCCACACTTTCTCCCGTTTTTCGACCTCTCTCCACATACACTCACTGACAGGGACTTCGTTTTTGACAGTAACAATAGAGCCAGCTCATCGTTTTTTTTCGGGTAGTCCTCTCCACTTGCCCCCTTCGGCTTGCACAACAGTAATCCAATTTCCATCAATCATCATATTAAAACGATAATAATTCTTTGTCCCCGAGATTTGAGAGTTGTGTCATAATGAAGAGGAAAGGAAGAGACAAGGGCTGAGGGGGGAGGGCAATATAAAAATGACATGGATGTTGACCTCTTCATCAACAACATTATCATCTCCCTCCTTTTCCTCTTACATGTCTCTCCCTTTATTTAATCTTCAATCTCCAGATTTTCTCCCCTTCCCTCTCTTTCTCTGTTTTTTTCTCAATCTCACTGTTATTCTATCTTTTTCTATTTCATATTATTTTTCTCTCTTCTTATATCTTGTCTCTTTCTCTGCCTCATGTGGCTCTCTCTCTCTGTTTCTCTCTGTTACTCTCTCTTTCTTCCTCTTTTTGTCTTTCCCTTCCTTTCTCTCTCTTTCTTTCTCTTTTTGTCTTTCCCTTCCTTTCTCTCTCTCTTTTTGTCTTTCCTTTCTCTATCTTTCTCTCTCTCTTTTTGTCTTTCCTTTCTCTCTTTTTCTCTCTCTTTTTGTGTTTCCCTTCCTTTCTCTCTCTCTTTTTGTCTTTCCTTTATCTCTTTTTCTCTCTCTTTTTGTCTTTCCTTTATCTCTCTCTCTCTCTCTCTCTCTTTTTGTCTTTCCTTTATCTCTCTCTCTCTCTCTCTCTCTCTCTCTCTCTCTCTCTTTGTCTTTCCTTTATCTCTCTTTCTCTCTCTTTTTGTCTTTCCCTTCCTTTCTCTCTCTTTCTCTCTTTTGCCCCTTTTCTCCCCACTTTCCGTCCTTCCCTCACCCCAACTGGTCCTAATACCCTAACAGCTACACTTGAGGGTTCAAGAGAGGGGGAGACAAGGGCATAGGGAGTGAGGCATATTACAATGTATGGATGACGGAAACCGGAAGACCGGAAACTCAGTTCAGTGCTAAGCTAAACGGGGAGGAAGAACATTAGGTCTTATATATTCCATTCATTCTCCTAGCAAAAAAAAAATAACCATTTTTTTTTTGGTTTGGTCCCACTCCACTGCCTCCACAGTTATGATTCTTCACCAGTACATATTAGGACCATGTGAGAAGTTCTATGAATGAAATATCCCTCCTCCTGCAAAAATGTATATAGTATACATATCCCCCAAAATTCCTGGATATGGGAGTCAAAAGAAGCAGCAAGGAACCTCCACTAAAAGGGTCTTTTTCTCAGCGGCAGCTCTCAGCAGTCTCTCCACTAGTTGGGGGGCTTGTTCTTACAAATACAATAAATATATATATATATATATACACATACTATTTTTTTTTCTATTTGCTTATGTTTCTGACAATCATATTACTATTATTATTACTACTACTACATTTGCTACTACTTTCTACTCCGACAGCTCCCACCACGCCAACCAGAGACTCTCCCTTTTATGATGATATTCATGTTTTCATCCCCTTCATCCTGTAGAGGTACTTGTACTTCCTCCTCCCTCCCGTCCTCCTCCTCCTCCTCCGCCTCGTTGTCATCGTCATCGTGAGTATATTTATTATTCCCTTACAACTCCACGTCGCACGTTCCACCCCCCACACACATATACACTTTCATTCAAAAACTCTCACAAGTGGATTGCTCTTAAGGAAGGGGAAAAAAGAACATCTTTTTGGGGGGAAGGAGGAGGGGGAGAAAACTTTTCCTTTCCTATTAAATGTATGGACTGGTAACCATATAATTTCGTTTTTCGGGTTTTATAATAAACACGAGGGCAGGTAGAGAAATAAAAGGGGAAAAATAGAGAAACAGAGCGAAAGAGGTAAAGAGAGGAAACTGGAGACGAGGAGAGAAAAAAGGATAGCAAAAACGAGAGAGTGAGTAGAGGCAAGCAGAGAAAGAAGGATAGAAAATACGAGAGAACACTTTCATAAAAAAATGATAAAAAGAGAAACAAGATACTATTTGAAGAAGAGAGACAAGTATAAAGGACAAAACAAATTCAAAATAGAGAAAGATAGAGAGAGAGAGAAAAAAAAATTTAAGATGAAGAGAGGAACAAAATAATTTAAAAAGATGAAGAGAGGGGGAAAATAATTTAAAAGAGAGAAAAGAGAAGAAAATAAGTTAAAAGAGAGATAAAGGAGAAAAAATATAGAGAAAGAGAGAAAATAGGAGAAAATAAATTAAAAGAGAGAAAGAGAGAGAAAAGAGGAGAAAATTAGTTAAAAGAGGAGAAATATAGAGAAAGAGAGAGAGAAAAGAGGAGAAAATTAGTTAAAAGAGGAGAAATATGGAGAAAGAGAGAAAAGACGAGACACAAAGACAGGACTGCGACATAAAATAAATTTAAAAAGATGAAGAAATGGAGAAAATAATTTAAAAGAGAGAGAAAAAAGAAGAACATAAGCTAAAAGAGAGATAAAGGAGGAGATATATAGAGAAAGAGAGAGGTAAAAGAGGAGAAATATAGAGAAAGAGAGAGAGAAAAGAGGAGAAATATAAATGGAGAGGCAAATAGAGAAAGAGAGAGAAAGGAGGAGAAAATAGCGAAGGAGAGAGTGGCAAATAGAGAAAGAGAGAGAAAAGAGGAGAAAATAAAGGAGAGATAGGCAAATGCAGAAAGAGAGAGGGGAGGGGAAAAAATACAGCCGAGAGACAAATACAGACAGAGAGAAAAGGGGGAACAAATGGATCGAGAGAGAGAGAAATTGTGAAAGAGAGTGAGACAGAAAGATAAAAAAAGAGAGAGTATAAGTGTGAGAGATTAAAAGAGACTAAGACGGAGAGACAGAGAGAAGGGATAACATAATAATAAAAGAATGTAAGTGAAGCATTATTTCATTGAACAAATAAGAATGAATGACAGTTGTTATGCACGTTCGTAACAAATAGAATAGAGGGTGGTATGTCCCTGAGAGAGGACGAAAAAAGACAAGGGAGTAAAGACTGGAAGGGTGAGAAAAAAACGAAGGTTTCTACTTGTTTTCATTTTCGTTTTTTTTATAGAAAATATTTTGCATACTCCAAACTACTGGGCTTACACAAACTTCCAGGGGGGTTGAGAAAACAGAGGAAAAAGGGACAAGTACACGCTCTCACACATCACAGTGTTTTTCGGGAACGGATTTTACGAGAGTTATTACCAAAGGTTGGATAAGCTCTTACAGGGTTTTAACGATGAGCCTTTTCTATGTACTTGTGCTCTTCCTAATAAAGATATATTGTACATATAGATGTGTCCACGTACTATTCCTTCTCAATGACTCCAGTAAGGTATAAGGACCTCTACATTGAGCCTCCACAAAATACTCCAAGTCTAACAATGGGTCCAATAAATCAATACAGAAAATATTCATTTCCAAGGAAATCACATAATTCAAGTTATTTATGTTGACATTTTTATTCAGCAAAATATCTAAGTATAGAAAAAGACGAGGGAGAGAGAGAGAGAGAGGGAAGACAGGAGATGGAGAGTGAGAAAGTTTAGAAAGGCA
Source organism: Disparrhopalites patrizii (assembly GCA_034698585.1). NCBI lineage: Eukaryota > Metazoa > Arthropoda > Collembola > Symphypleona > Sminthuridae > Disparrhopalites > Disparrhopalites patrizii. The sequence continues at coordinate 12,117 of JAQGBT010006423.1, forward strand.
AAAGATGGAGACGGAGGAGTGAGAGAGAGAGACAAGACCAAGTTTCAAGTCATCCATCCTTTACAATCAAATTTCCCATTGTTACAGTTGAGAATTAAAGGAGACCCTTTTGACATTTTTATATACTTCTCCTGTCATTCTCCACACAATTTATTTTTCTCCAGCCCTTCCTTGACTCTCTCTCTCTCCCTCTCTCTCTCTTCTTCTCTCTTTACTCCATCCTCGGTTAGTACATACCTTTTGTACATTTTTTTGCACTATCGCATTCTAGTACCTATAACTTGAGTAGGACTCCTGTAGTATTTCTTTGGAGGAAGTACAAGTAAAGAAATTCAAAGCATTTTTTCAGAGTTTTTACTCTCCCCCACCTTCTCTCTCTCTATGCTTCGTACTCTC
>JAQGBT010006424.1:0-12510 GCA_034698585.1 Disparrhopalites patrizii
CAATTTAAATTCAAAATGTATCTATACGCAAAAAGTAAATGCAAATTGTAAATTCACAATTTAAATTCAAAATGTATCTATACGCAAAAAGTAAATGCAAATTGTAAATTCACAATTTAAATTCAAAATGTATATATACGCAAAACGTAAATGCAAAATTAAACTGTAAACTTAAACTATACAAAAGTTAACTATAAAATTAAACTGTAAACTTAAAATACAAAAGTTAAATATAAAATTAAACTGTAAACTTAAACTACAAAAGTTATATATAAAAATTAAATGCCAAATTTAAACGCAAGTGTAATTGCAAAATTTAAACGCAAAATTGAAATGCAAAATTTAAACGCAAAATTGAAATGCAAAATTTAAACGCAAAATTTAAATGGAAAATTAATTGCAAAATTAAATACTAAATTTAAATGGTAATATTACATGCTAAATTTAAATGTTAAATTTAAATGTTAAATTTAAATGCTAAATTTTTTGTGCAAAATGCAGTGTGCAAAAGTCAGTGCGCAAAATTCAGTGTGCAAAATTTAAATGCTAAATTTAAGGTACAAAATTCAGTGTGCAAAATTTAAATGCTAAATTTAAAGTACAAAATTCAGTGTGCAAAATTTAAATGCTAAATTTAATTGAAAAATTTATAAGAGCGCAAAATGTATAAGTATACAAAAGTTAAGAGCAAAATTTAAATCCTTTAAATGCAAAATTTATATACACAGGAAAAGCAACTCACTCTAGTCGTTTGAGGGCAAAGCTGACACCGTGTGTGTAAATCCAGATAGCAAAAAATAAGGATGTGAACTGGCAGTCAATACAATACGCAAAGAAGGCCTCGGCGATGCTCCAGAAAAACAAATGCCAAGGATTTCCCTCTCGACCAAACACTGCCCCATAAAAAATCCGTCCATTCAGAGGATCCAAAAGAAATATGCCGGCCGTAAAAAGCGGGATGTAGAGCAGGAAAAATAGGATGAATAGCATAACCTTTTCGCAGCCATCCCGCTTTCCCTCTTGGGACGTATTTGAAGGCGGTTCAAAATGTCCCCAAGTTTTGCCTACAGACATTTGTTAAGCTTATTATTTGCAATTTTTTTTTGCGTAATTACTCTTGCCACTGTTTTAGCATGTAATTTCACGCAAAAAGCAATTTTTTGGTCTTACTAATTGAGTCTCGGCTGTATTTGAGGTAGCAATTCCAGAAGCCAACAATATCCTGCCGCTTGGTCATGAACTCATTGAAGGAGGAAAGCGCGACGGTGGCGTAGAAGAACAAAAACATCTTGTCCATTGCCAGAGCCACGGCCGGCATCCGACTTTGCCTTTCCCCGTGCAGCGCCACATGCAGAACAGTGTTGACTGATGCCAGAGAAAAATAGAGGATCAGAAGGGAATTGCAGCACCCGTGGAAAATGCTCCGAGTGGCGTACAGCAACTCCCTTTTATCATCCCAACGTAAGGGGCTTGTGTACGAAAATTTTTGAAGTTTGAAGAATATTCGCAACAATTTGATTGTTAGTTTGGTGTGCATCGCTCTTTGTTGTGTTCACCTTCTGGATATCTTGGATATTGTGCGGTCAAATGATATTTTCTGGATTAACTGATTAAGTACTCTGCGACTTCAATTGACGTGGATAATAAATTTGGCGATAATCTATGCACTTTCGCATTACTTTGGCAAATGCTATTAGCAAAGGATTACACGTAAAATGCGTCTCGCTCAGATCGTCCGATGCTTGATTGCGAATATAATTTGTTTACGCAGTTTAATGTGCCAATTCCATTACGTCCTGCCTATCTATAATTGTTTATCAGGAAATAATTAGCCGGACTGACCTTTAGTGCGCCTAATTGGCATCGGTCTGACTACCGAAATAAGTAATTTGATCAGCTCCAAATGGCTTTAGTGCACAATTATAACACGATCTTTTAGTTCACGACTAATTCACGTATTTTATTTTGTATTTCAGTTCTCGCCTAATTTTATTTTATTTTGTTTTTTAGTTGACAAATTTTATTTTATTTTATATTTTAGTTGACAAGTTTTATTTTATTTTGCATTTTAGTTGACAAATTTGATTTTATTTTGTAATTTAGTTCTCGACAAATTTTATTTTGTATTTTAGTTGACAAATTTTATCTTATTTTGTATTATAGTTGACAAATTTTATTTTATTTTGCATTATAGTTGAAAATTTTTATTTTATTCTGTATTTTAGCTGTGGACAAATTTTATTTTACTTTTTATTTTAGTTGTTGTTGTCGACAAATGTAATTTTTTATTTCATTTTTTTATTTTGTTTTATAATGTACAATAATTGTCGACTAATTTTTATTTTATTTTATGTTTTAGTTGTATAATTATATTTTATTTTATATTTTAGTTGTCTTCGTATGGTTTCTGTACTCCTAAATTGAATATAATAAAATTTTGGAATTTTCATGTTATTTTCGTATATACAGAAATTTTTGTTGAAATATATAGAAGAAATGTCAGCGCTCAAATAAAGCGTGAAATCGCAAATTGCGTTAATCATATAGCCGAGCCGACGATTTTTGCATTAAGCTTGTGTGTAGATTATCGCGTGTTGTAATGCAATACACATAACTCATATGTACTATAAAGGTTGACCAAGGTGAACGAATTGGCACCTGATTTATATATAATACATGTATGTAATTCATACATATGTGTAATTATTCTATATATACTTTATATGCAAATATTCTACATGTATGTATATGATAAATGTAATTATTTACGTACAATATATGCATTTGGATCAATATTAAGTGCAATTCAGAATATGTATGCAACATACTCAAATGGCGGCGAATAATGTTTACGAGTGAGCGCATAATCTTCTAAAATATATACCGCTATACATTATCTGAATACTTTGGAAGTTATTAAGGCTTCAATATTTGTATTTGATTGGCTCGTGGCAGCGAATTGCATAGCTATAACAATAAGCATCAATTTGCTATCGAATATTCTATAGGCCGTAAGAGCGACAATTATAGGCAGTACGATATTGACGATCGCTAAAATACTATAACTATATATGCATATATCTAGTACAGTCCACGCTCTCTATACTGGATCTCCCTATAACGGTTTTCGCACTATAACGGTGTTCACAAACCCGCCCGAGAGATCTACGATGATAAATTCACTCTCTGTAACGGTTATCTCTATTACCGTTTTTTCTCTATAACGGGGAAGTTTTAAATCTCCTACAATTGAGACTCTCTCCCTATAACGGTATTAGGCCAAGGCCTCGCATATTTCTCCCTCTACATCTCCTGTATAACAGTTTTTGCACCAGCTTTGAATCCACCGCCGTTTAGCCTTCTTCTCTAAAACGGTTTTAGGCCACGCCTTGGCATATTTCTCTCAGTAAACAGTTTTTTTTAAATGTGAATCCCCCGCCATTAAATGTTTTTCTCTAGAACGGTCTTGTATTATTTATTATACTGGTTATTCTCAATAGCGGTTACATGTTGGTGCTTTTTGCTAAAGCGTTATAGAGAGAGTCGACTTTATGCATGCATGTATACTTTGACCTTTATTTGTTTTCCATCGTGCAGATAAATTGTAGCTTTTTCCTGCTAAATTGTTATTTCATGTATGCCAAACGTTGATGGCGGATTGTGTAAAACTTTAACTAATACGGTATAACATACATTCATGGTTGCATTTACGTATTTCAATTTGCACAAGTGGACATTGGGTTAGTGCAATTTTGACAAAAAAGGTCGGCAAAACAAAGACATATGTGCCTCCATTATATACGTTTATTAAGCATTGTTAGAATAATTATACACGAAACAAATGACCAATAAAATACTGATAATGTAATTAATACTGATACGAACGTTCTTAGCAGCCCCATTTACAGCGGATTCCCAAAATGTCAGAATCCGTAGTGTGAATCCCATTTAAATTAGCAAATTTTCATATAGACAACATTTTGCACCAAGCATATGCAAGAACGTAAATACACAGACGAGTCAGGTAACAAAATGATACTCAAAACGGGCTAAATCCGAAATTCTTAGGGCAAGGAACGCTCCCAGTAAACGAAGGGAGAGCATCGCTCCGTTTCCCACGACGCTAAGCCGTGCAAATTTGTCCGCTCACAACCGCAATGGACGTTTGAAAGGGCCAGGAAAAGTTTCTCCAGTTCCTTCTGTGTCTCCTCCGGCCAGATTTTGCAGCAGGCGCGAACTAGGACGATCTTGATGTCTTTCAACAATGGGATGACATCCGCAGCTAACATTGATTCATGCTGAGCAAACCAATTTGTAATCAAAATTTATCGAAATGTAATTATTATGTATTATAAAAAAATACGTCGTATAAAAAAACGTGAAGTAAAAAGGTACAAAAAATTGCAAAAAAGTAATTATTTACCCAATAAAATCCTAATTTTTGTAAGTTGGAGAAATTTGAAAGGCTCCATGTATTTCCCGGCTGCACAAAAGACTTTTGCCAGTCATGCAAATCCAGGAATTCCACACCTGTGGCGATTAAAAAAATGCAAATAATTATAACATTTTCTTGCCTGTTTCTCATCAGTTTTTTTAATATTTTTCAAAAAAAAAAATTGGTTAATAAATTCATAATTATGGCATTACAGTCGACTCTCTCGATAAAGGTTTAGCAAAACGTACCTACATTGAACCGTTATAGAGAATAAACGGTATAAAGAATAATACAAGATCTTTATAGAGAAAAACATTTAATGGCGGGAGATTCAAAATTAAAGAAGAGAGAAATATGGGAAATATGGGTGGCCTAAAACCGTTATCGAGAAGATAGCAAAACGCCGGGGGATTCAAAGCTGGTGCAAAAACCGTCATAGAGGGAGTAATATGCGAATGCTTGGCCTACAACCGTTATAGGGAGAGAGGTTGAACGGCGGGGGATTCAAAACTTCCCCGTTGTAGACAAATAATTGTAATAGAAAAAATTGGTATAGAGAGTGACTGTTATAGTGCGAAAATCGTTATAAGGAGGGCGTTATAGAGAGAGTCCACTGTATAATGGTGTTCATAAATCCCCCGAGAGATTTACAGTGGAGTCTCTATATAAAAACTCTGAAGGGAAGAGTGTAAAATATTGTTACAGAGACACACTGTATATCGATTATTCTCTATACAGTGGAGTCTCTCTATAACAAGTCTCTTTATAACAACAATTCTCTGTAACAACATTATTTTTCCAGACCTTCGAACATGTACAGTTCATATTTAATGTTCTATAGTTAGGTTCTTCTTCTGGCATACTCTAAGAGATGCCCTATGTGTTATGCAATGACTGGACAACTCGTCCCTTAGAGTGCGTGAGCACAATGGGAGGTCCACGTTACCACTTACGTAGCTACAATCTCCAGTGAGGGGCTTAATCTCTGAGAGATACGCCTCGTAAGAAATCCCTGCCATACGACCAGGATCCAGGTCATATGGACTTAGGGCGATGGGTTCACCGGTTACTTTCAAGAGGATCCCGTCCTAGGGGCTAGCTCAAGATTTCACCGGGAGTTTCCTGGCCCGTAATCGGAAACTCCCATCTACATGATGCGTATGTATTTATGTGCACAAAGGTACAATAAATAGAACAAACACGTTTTATGTGAAAAGTTAATAATAGACTGATCTCTCAATCTCCATTCGCATCTTTAGTTGAGCAAAGAGCATCCTGGTTATTGATAGATCTTGTCGGATGTTTTAAGATAACATCCGGATTAGCATTGTATAACAATTGCATCATCCCATTGTCATCGAAGACAATATCCTATCATCCCACATGAGTATGATGTTGTGGAGGATGACAAGAGAGTAATCATGTGAATGATCACTATCTTATATACTATATAACAAAATTTCTCTGTAACAATATTTTTTGCCCTTCCCTTCAGAGTTGTTATACAGAGACTCCACTGTAACGATTAAATGTAGATGTTTTTTGCTAGGCCGTTTTAGAGAGAGTCGACCGTAAATAGATAAAGCCATAAAAAAGGACAAGAATTAAAAACGCTAAAATCTAAACTACAACTTTACCGAAGCAAACTGGAGCGGAATTCAAAATGGTGGCAGCTTCGCCTTTGCTCGGATCCAATCGAAGCCCCGAAATATTAGGACATTCTTTGGCCCATTCGGACTGGAGAAATTCCGCATATTTTCTGGTCGTATGATCGGACATATCCCATTGGGTGGCTCCGGGGAAGCTTCCAAAGACATGGCGCATGATCATCCCTTTGGCACTTTCCCTCTGGCAAGCCAATTCCGTGATTTTGACGGATTCAACCGTGTCGTGGACGACCTCCAGGAGGCGCTCGCAATCCAAAATCAAAGTCTGGATGGCCAAATGCCTCAAACGGGGCAAATGACTCAGCCGTCCACCGCCCCACAATTTATAGGAGTTTAAGGATAATTTTCGAAGATGCGGACATTCCGGGAAGATGTCCGCATCCCGGAAATTCATGATCTGCGGAAGCTCCAGGGATTGGATTGTCCCGGAAAATTTGTGGATCACCGAGAAAATTTCGGGAATATTCACATCAGGGACTGCCACCAATTTTAGGAACTTGAGCCGGGGGACATCTATCTGGAGTAAGGTGTCAATGGCGTCTGAATCCACGTCCAAGGACAGCAGCTGGATGTTCTGGAAGGGACATTTTTCCAGGATCCGACTCACGCGGGGCGTGCCATTCATAATCAAATTTCGCAGGCGCGGCGACGCCCGGACGATGAAAGATAGTCCCTGGAGCTTCCGTTCCAGATTTTCTGGTGGTCCAAAAACCTTCGTGCTGAACCGGAGTGTCTCCAGATTTGGAAAATGAAGTCCTTCGTAGGAATCGCCGTTCAGGGGGAATTCTAGAAGGACATCCAAAAAGAGGTCCTTCAACGTTCTGGATGATGCTTTGAGTCCGTTGAGGAAAATGTCCGAGGGGGAATCCCGGACTCCAACCACGAACATTTGAGTGATTTGAGGTCGCGGGTGGTGATCGGGAATGTCCCAAGTCAGGGCTTTTCCACTTCCACTCCTGAGGAAGATGTCCTTCAGGGGAAGGGGCAATTCCGGGTCGCGGGCATGCAGAAATTCTAGGAAGTCCTGGTAGAGCTTTCCCATGTACGATGGCGTGTAATGGAAGGAGGGACAGTGCAGCCGGATCCGGCAATGACGTTGTAAAATTTGGCAAATTTCTTCGTTCCAGCTCTTGCAGACCAATCGGGAGATTAAGAGCCGCTTCACGTCCAGGAAACTTAGCACGTGGGCTTGCACCTGAACATTTTAAAAAATGATTAAAGAAAATTGTGCCATATCACAAATTTTCCAAAGGCAGAAATTGCCAAATTCAGAAACTTCTACAACTGAAATTGCCATAGGCAGAAATTTCTAAAGGGAGAAATTCCCAAAGGCAGAAATTGTCAAAGGCAGAAATTGTAAAAGACAGAAATTGTCAAAGGCAGAAATTGTAAAAGACAGAAATTGTCAAAGGAAGAAATTGTCAACGGCAGAAATGTTTAGCGGCAGAAATTGTCAAAGGCAGAAATTTCTAGAGGCAGAATTTGCTAAAGGCAGAAATTCCCAAAGGCAGAAATTGTTAAAGTCCGAAATTGAAATTACCAAATGAAAAATTAGCCCAAAACAGAACTTTTCAAAGGCAAAAATTGCCAACAGTAAATTGCAAAAATTTCCAAAGGCAAAAATTGCCAACAGTAAATTGCAAAAATTTCCAAAGGCAAAAATTGCCAACAGCAAATGCAAAAACTGCCAAAGGCAGAAATTGTTAAAGTCAGAATTTGAAATTACCAAATGAAAAATTAGCCCAAAACAGAAATTTCCAAAGGTAAAAATTGTCAACAGCAAATGCAAAAATTGTCAAAGCAGCAATTTCCGCAAGCAAAAATTGCCAACAGCAAAAATTTTCAAAGGCAGAAATTTCCCAATGTTGAAATCTATCCCAAAATTTCGCCTATAATGTTTACCCAAAAAATTTGTTTGCCATAAATCAACCTTTGTGTATCTATAAATGTTTCAAGAAGGACACATTGAATTTGGATTATGCAAATATAACCGTAAAATAAATGATTGCATTCATTTATTTCATTTTTAACGTTGGAATTAAAACGGTACAAAGGCAATATATTGGGACTTACCTCGATTGGCAGAATTGGATCCATCGTAAAAGTGAATATCTGATTGCTGTAATTTTTTCTATAATGCCTACCCAATTTTCTCTAATTCTAATTAACCACCGGCAATTATTTTTTATTATTTATTATTATTGGTAAATTTGTAGGATGATGGTTTTATATAAAAATAAAGTGATCGGCAACGTCATTTTCGGCTATTTACGCTGTCACTGTTGTCACAGTAAAATCGTAGCTTTTGCATTTAGAACAGTTGAATCACTTCACTTCCAGCTCCATGCCCATATTTGGGCATGTGTGCTATATAGGCTTCTTCTTCCTGTCAACTGCTGGGTATATATGTATTCTAATATGGAATATTCGCTCTGACAATAAACACATAAGCAAGCAATATGCAGGAAAGGATTGGCACACATCCCGATTGTACAGAAAATGTGTTATTTGACCATCAGCCGTCAACTGTTGCATTAACTGCATTTTTAATTTTCGCGCCATCAGCATGGATATCAAGCACAAGGAAAATTATATACAATATTTTTAATTAAATATTGCCACGGCGTATAACAATGTGTTCATGTGCATATTACATATACAGTCGTACATTGAAAATGTTTTTCCTGGTTTTGCTATTATCTACATAGACTATTATAGACTATTATACATATAATACATATGTATTATTATTATTATTATCTATTATATATTGTTAAATCTAATGTTAATGTCAGCTGGTGATGTTCAGGGATTCCCAGAATTTCATCCGATCCCAGAAAGGTTCTGGGATATTTTGGGGCTGGTCGTCCAGCTTCATGTAATTGGCTTGTGGGGCATTCCCAGTTGCGTTAACACGCCGCCATACCAAATCGTAAAATTTGCTGGGGACTCTGCAAAATATATGGTATACAGACATATTTTAATTCACTAATGGCAATTTTGGGCTCCTGAAAACAAATGGCAAGTATACGGTGAAGAAAAATTTAGCAAATGTTGGCAATGGGAAATTCGACAATTTTGACAACTGATACTTCAAGTTTTGGGCGCTAACAATTATTTGAATACTAGACAATCTAGTAATTTAAAAACAATTTCAATGGCAAATTTTACCACTAGAAATTGGAATATGCAAATTTTCCATTAGAAATTTTGGCAAATGCAAATTTTACCATTAGCAATTTTGGAAAATGCAAAGTTTACAGGTAGAAATTTGCCACATGCAACGTTTACAGCTATAGGCATTTGGCAGGGGCATGGTTAGTCGCTGGAAATTTGCCAAAGGCAAGGCTTACCACTAGAACTTTGGTAATGATCAATTTTACCGCTAGAAATTTGGTACAGATAAATGTTACCGCTAGAAATTTGGTACAGATAAATGTTATGGCTAGAAATTTGGAAAATTAAATATTACTGCTGGAAATTTGGTACTGATAAATTTTACTGCTAGAAATTTTGTGCAGATAAAATTATCCGCTAGAAATTCGGCTAAGATAAATGTTCACGCTAGAAATTTGGCAAGTCGTTCGCTATTTTATTTAAAATCCTACGTGACTGCGCTTCTGCTTCAACTTATTGGCTCTAAAATTCAAATATTGTTTTATTTTAGCACTATAAAGCTATGTATATGAAATAAGCATATTGTCCCTTAGCACCATATGTGGAGGTCTATACTTTATATGTATAGGCTTATATATGTTTATATTTTACCCGTCGTATGCAAAAGACGCCCAGAGACTGACTGCTGCCTTTGAGAAAGGATAATCTTCCGTTCCAGGAACAATTTCTTGAGCCACAACCGGCAGATTGAAAAATATGGGAAGGTCATCAGAGTGACAGACGCCTGTGGATTTCAAAAATTGCACCATTAAATTAGCATTTTGTAAAATGCTATACTCGAATTTAATAGTAGCAAAACATTGTATTTGCAAGCAATGAAAATGGAAGGATTTTTTATGGATCGAAACTGTACCAAAATATTTCTTTTCCCTCCGCAGAATATTGGCAGAGAACCAATTGTAGGTGGCAGACCAAATGGCATCGATGGGTTCGGGGAGGAATCGGGTCATGCCGAAAAGTATATTGGCGAATCCAAATTGTCCTTGATACGTGAAAAAATAGGCCCATGTGGGGGCGTGTTTGGAATGGAGAACCAGGGAATCGTGGAGGCCTTGGAAGAAGAAGCGATCCGAGAATAAGTTGACGGCCTCCTGCATCGTCTCCATACGGAAGGATTTGTTCCCAAAATAGTACTCTCGGATCCTTTGGGAAATATTCAGGTGGTTCGGGTGATTTTCGTACAGAAATATCTGCGGGGCAAGTTCTTCCCAACGCTTGTTTAGGCCTGCAAATCGGGTGCGGTTCGTCAATGCGTCTGTAGACATTTTCGTAAAAATTCTAAATTTATATACAAATTATATGCCAACATAATTGTGCGAGATTTTATCGAACGCTAAACGAAAATTATCGGCATTTGGTGCCATTTAGTACAATATCGTAGAAAGCATTTGTATATCACTTTGGACAAGCAAGTAGCTTGAGCATTGCGTTAAAAGAAATCTCACATTAATTCGACACAATTTGCACACTATTTTGACTAAATTTTTACGTTTTGTTGATTAAATTTGTACGCTATTTTTACGCAACTTGCAAAGCCATTTTAACTAAATCTTTGCGCTATTTTTGACCAAAGTTTCACGAAATTTTCAGCAAATCTGCACGCTCTTTAGACTTAATTTGCACGCTCTTTAGACTTAATTTGCACGCTATTTTGACTTAATCTGCACGCTCGTTTGACTTAATTTTCACGCTATTTTGACTTAATTTGCACTATATTTTGTCTATACATTTTCACTTATTATGACTAAATTTTTACTGATGTTGACTAAATTTTCACTGATGTTGTCTAAATTTTCATTGATGTTGACTAAATTTTCACTGATGTTGACTAAATTTTCATTGATGTTGACTAAATTTTCACTGATGTTGACTAAATTTTCATTGATGTTGACTAAATTTTCACTGATGTTGACTAAATTTGCACATATTTTGACCAAAGCACATTCATTTGTAAATGCATACCATTTTACTAGCGCGCATGAATTAGAAGAAAACAAAATTTGGACATTCCTTTGGCAGTAATTGTGGATTTCTTGAACTAATTGTGACGATAAATTTTTAAAACTGATTATAATATATATAAACATTCACACAAATGGCAAAACTTTAGTGTGCATTATATCATGTCTTGCAAAATCCGCACAAAAATTACAGCAATGCGTGTATAAATTTTGACGATTAGACAAACAATTGTAGAAATTTCGGAACGAATCCAGAAATTTCCAAACAAAAACAAATTTTCTGTGAAGTCATTACCAACAATAAATAGTAATCCTTCGTGAGAATTGACGCCCAGAATAATGGGAACGTTATTGACGCGCCCCTGCTCTAGGAGCACCCGGGGATGTTCCGTCAAAAACGCCCCCGAGTCATTCACTGCTTCCACCGACGGGGAAAAATAGGCTGCTTTGGGACTGAAAAAATCCAAATATTCGTAGTGTACAGCATTTATTTCCAGGGCCGGCCTCGACTTGAGACAGTACACCATCTCCGTTGTATTCGCCGTGGGACAGCTTAATTTCCCTGCCAAACGCCGGGCTTGCTCTTCCGGCTTCCGGGTCAGGGAAAAGATGTTCAGGGCCGTTCCACTTTGCGCTATAGCTCGGTGGAAGAGTCCTGCGCACATGGACATGTTTAATACCGTATTGTATTACATCATTCAAGACCGGAATAATTTTTGCAAGAATTGCCAATGAATTTAGCTATACTTGAATAAATGTGTATTAAAATCTGAGGAGAAAGTGATTCCTTACCTATAGACATGGACGATAGCGTGTGGAAATGAACGCTTGCTCCTCCTTCAATATAAAACAAGTATTACAGATTTTCAAATAGCATTTTAATCATAAAATTTGCTATTGCAAACCAAACATTTGCCGATGAAAAATTTAAGTTTGCTATATTCTAAACATTACATTTTCTGTTCTAAACTTGAAATGTATTATTGCAAGCCTTACATTTTCTGTTCTATACCTAAAATTTAATATTGCCAGTCTTGAATTTGCTGTCTTAACACGTTAATTTGTTATTACAAACATTCGTTTTGCTGTTTTAAACCTGATATTTAATATTGCACGTCCTACATTTGCTGTTTTAACACTTAAATTTGCTGTGTCAACACTTAAATATGCTGTTTTAACACTCAAACTTGCTATTACAAATCTTAAATTTGCTATTACAAATCTTAAATTTGCTTTTACAAATCTTAAATTTGCTATTACAAATCTTAAA
>JAQGBT010006425.1:0-12509 GCA_034698585.1 Disparrhopalites patrizii
GAGAGAGAGAGCGAGAAAGAGAGAGAGAGAGAAACAGAAAGAGAGAGAGAGAGACAGAGAGGAAAGGAGGGTGAATGGAAGACAAGTTGTGTACAGTGGTAACTTTAGAGGAAAAATAGCATCATCTTCGACTTCACAACCTTTAAACCAGCCACACACATTTTCACACTTGCACATGTACTAAGTTAGTCGTATAGATTTTGGAACTTGATACGCTTCCCCACAATGCACACACATGCACACAGAGAGAAAGGCAGACACAACCAAACACTTTCACCATTTTACGCACGTGGAGGTGATCCCCTTCATGGAATTTTCCTAAAAGGATCGCATGGGGAGAAAGTTTATCAAAGACGCTCCCGACCTAATCTTCCTTGTATATGTCTCTGTATGTACACACACAGGCATAAATGTGCCAGTTACATGACACTGAAAACTTTCTCCTCCCCCCACAAAAGCTTCATCCCATCTGATATAATATGGCGGAAGGGACATTACCATACCTTACACCGGTATGGACTATATAACATACATACGTAGTCTACCCAGAGAGAGAGAGAGAGAGAGAGAAAGTGCAGACGGAAGTGCGAAAAAGATAGATAGAGAGAGAGAGAGAAAGGAAGATCAAGAGTATGAATGGGAGGAAGGGAAAGGGCGAAAGAGAGAGAGAGAGAGAGAGAGAGAATCTCTCAAAGTAACCTTCTCTCAGCGGGGAAAAAGTTACTTGTGATCTGAACTCTGAGGCTAGTGTAAACATGATGATGAAATGCTCTTGTTGTTCCTTCTCGCGGTGTACACAGTGGTGAGTACAAAATAAAAGTGAGGTTGACAACGGTTTTATCAAGGGATGAACTCTCCCCATCTGTCTCTCTCTCCCTTTCTCCTTCACAAACACACATATAAACTCTTCCCTCTCCATCCCCTTGACGTTCACGGGGGGAGGAGATGATGCCCTCCCCACCCCCGTAAAAGCCAGAAAGCCTACACTGTAATTCAAATATTGAAAGAATGTCAAGTCCGGAGCGCAGATGAAAAACATGGGATTGGTTAAAGATTCTCTCCCTTGTTGGATTGCATTAAATTAAAACTTTCCTCTGGACTCCCGGCTCTTAATGGCAGGGCGGAAGGGAGGTAAACAGTGGTGTGTGTGTGTGTGTACACGAATGGGAAAGAGAGCTTTTTTTCCCTCCCTAACTCCCTCTTTCACTCCCTGGAAAAAAGTAAAAGGAGGGGTCCTTGTAATAAATCAATTTACCTCCAAACAAACTACAACTGGCAGTGGTAGTAGTAGTGATAGTGAAAGTGCAAATAAGAGTCCCGGTAAAAAAAAAAAACATATCACACGTGCCGCATTACATAAGTTCAGTCAGATAGTGAGTGTAAACAGAGCATTTCAGGACTAATAAAATTCCCCAGTAATATGTACACTTTTAGGGGTGACGGCCAAGGCTATAGGTGCTTCCTCCTCCATCAACATCGCCTCCCTAGTTAATATCCACCGGTCTGGTCATACATAAATTTTAGGACGTGCAACTCCTCTTTACACATACCAAAGCCCAATGAAGGACCCCTAAAAAAACCTTTGTGAGTAAAACGGTAGTTGTACCCGCGCTTTTTCTGTTTCTCTCTCTCTCTCTCTCTCTCTCTCTCTCTCTATCCTCCCCCATTTCTACCGAATTACGGGCAGAGAGCGAGAAAAAGAGGGAGAGGAAGAGAGAGAGAGACAAGGAAGGAAATGTTATTAGAGGTTTTATTTTATTGATTTTGTTTTATCCCGGACATTGTATGTTGGATACATACGTGAGGATCTTTCAATTTCACTCCTGTACGCGTGAGGGCAACATATTAGGAAATAAAATAAAACCGTACATGACATTCCCCTGAGTATGAGGGGGGGGAAGGTGGAAAGAGGAATAGCCAACCACAACACCAGTAATGTGGCACACTCAACAACAAACTCTCAAAAAATATCCTTCAACCGCATTATGTCTCGCATTAGGATGGAGAGAGAATCTCTCCTTTCTCTCTTCCCTTTTTTCCCCAGCTCTTTCTCCAGCGGATAACAAAACAAAATGATTTACCTGTGGCTCTCGCCACGCAAGGAGATAATGTTGGGAGGCAGCGAAAAAGAAGGAATCTCCTACTAACATTTTCCTACTTCGCCCGTCACTCTTCCTAGCTTTGTTGGGGAGACGATAGAGTTTATGACAATGTCTTCCTTTCCCCGCAATTTTTCCACACTTTCTCCTTTGTCTGGCCGGAGCTATGTAGCTCCTAACCACCATAGCCAGCTCAAGTATATAAAAATTGGATGATGGAGAGAAAGCATGGAGGATTCCCGTAATTCCCACTGCAAGGATTCCTCGGTAGGACAAGGGATATCACAAAATCATCAAAACAAAAATACAATCAGGGTGTCCAATAAGCTTTGTCCCACCCTCTCCATTGCTCACAAATCGGACTTACCATGCAATATCTCCAGATATGTCGTCTTCTGTGCATACAGACATTTTTTATCATTAATATCCGAGCAAAAACAGACATTTTGGCGGTAAATTCATTTCAAACTTTGTCATTGTCTTTAGGAATTTTAGACTGGAAGGGCGCCATAGGCGTTGCTCTAACGTAACTAAAAACAGCGGAAATTGGTCTATAATTATTTTTTAAGACTTTCCGCGTCAAAAATGATACTTTTCCTGAAGCTTTACTAAATATTTAATATTCCTAGGCAAATGCAAAAGCATTGTATTTTATTAGAATTATTATTTATTAGTTCGCGCAGGAACACTTTTTTTTTTCTTTTTTTTTTACTTTCCTCCACGAACTGCATTTTAAATTACGACCCATAGAATGATGTAAAAACATGAAATAACATAGATTATTGGCTAAACTTTTACACATTTATATCCGGTTTTAGGCTCCTAATTGTGACTGCTAATTACTAGTGGAACTGCAACTGTCGTTAAATTGCTTCAACATCCTTCCACAAAATGGTCGGACTACAAATGAAATATTCACTTGTTTTTATCAAAGTGGATTTGAAATGGCTATCTAAGGAGCCATTGGAACTTCCCCTGTAATTTGTTAGTTTGGGAGTGTGGAGGGGGCGATAAAGGTTGTATTACACACCCTGTACATGTGTATATACATGCCAGAATAACAACAATCATTTTCCTAGGCATCACTCTTCCAATAGTGTCAATGTGGAATGTGAGGGAAAAATCCTCTTCTCCCAGGAAAAAAAAAACAATACATCTGCCTGACCCACATCCAAAGAAACATGGAGGAGTGAAGAGGGAGCAGAGACTCTGTGATGAGGATGAGAATGATTCTCTCCCAAATACCCATCCATCCAGAAGATACAGAGGATCCCAGTGGAATGAATGTCAGACATGGGAAATGATATTCATAAGTCAAGTCATAACAACAACAACACCAACAAGAAGCACACACACACACGTATCAATTGATTCCTTCCGTTCAGGCCCAACGCACACAACGTGCTTGCAAAAACTCCGTTACTAATTTTTCCCTCTCTCTCTCTCTCTTTCTGTCTCTAACAGACAAATACATACTCACGCAACAAACGCATGTGAGAAGACAGGCCTGGCTCGTGTACATTATTATCAATGAGCTGATGATGTGTCTGGTAATAATGTGTACATTTCTGTGTCTCTCTCTCAAAGGATCATTAGGAGCCTAACGCACATAATGGTAGCAGAGGAAAAAGCAATGCTCATGTCTCCATCTCCTCTTCCCCTCTTGATGATAATCGTCATGCAAGACACGAGTACATGAGGACAAGAAGACGGGGACGAAGACGAACAGAACATTAAATGCTGGAGGAGCCCATGTTTTTTCTTCTTTCTTTTTTCCTCACACACAAACACACACTGTCTTTCCAGTAAGGATACAGAGGATAATTCCCCCCAGTGATAACTACTTGAATGAACAAGTTCCATGAATGGAGATTAGTGTAATTCTCTCATTTAATGGGGGACCGTAGGAAGGACAGGAAAAAAATGGGATCGTTTATATTTTACCAAGCCATGGTAAATCCTTCAATGAAAAGTTTTTTTTCCTCCCTCTCTCTCACCCCTCTTCATCTTTTTCTTAAGTAGACAATCCTCTTCCCTCTCCTTTTTTCCCCCTTTCTTGTCTTCTCACCCTCTTCTCTATTATGCGAGGACTAAGGAGCATCAAGCGGTTGCTTTCTCCGTCACTACAATAACAAATGGGGGAGAGGGAAGTGTAAGCGAAACATGTTGTGAGACTCTCTTAGAAGGAGCAGAGATCTGAGGTGGAGTGAGATGAGGTGAAAAGTGAACTGCAGAAAAAAAAGGGGGCTCATTTTGAAGGAGATAGCTCAGCAAATAGTCAAAGTGAAAAAGAGAATAGGCTCAAGAAGAAGGGGGAACATATGACGAGGAAATGGATGGTAGAAAGAGTGCAAATAGAGTGAGAGAGAGAGCGAGAGAGAGGACAGAGAGATAGCAGGAGACTGGCAGAAAAATATAGGAGGAAGACGAAGAAAAAAGGGAGAGAAAGACAGAGATATTTGAAAACAATGAAAGAAAGAGAAGGAAAGGAAAAGAAAGAAGACGGAAAAAGAAAGAAAGCAGAAAAGACAAAGAAATGAAAGGAAAAGAAAGCAACAAAGTGAGAGAGAACAAACAAAAAATGGAAGAAAAAGAAAGCCACAAAGTGAGAGAGAAAAAACAAACAAATGAAAGTAAAAGAAAGCAACAAAGTGCGAGACAAAAACTGAAAGAAAAACAAGCAAGAAAATGCGAGACAAAAAAATGGAAAAAAAAAGAAAACAACGAAGTGAGAGACAAAAACCAAAACAAAAATGAAAGAAACAAGCAACAAAGAAAGAGAAAAAACAAAAAAAAATTAAAGAAACAAGCAACTAAGTGAGAGAGAAAACTGGACAGAGAGAAAGCAAAGGAGCGAACGAAAAACGAAATTGGAGAGAGACAATAAAAGATAAAAGCAAAAACAAAGAATCATAGAGTAGGAGAAAAGTGGGAGTAAGAAAAGGATAAAAAAAAGGGAAACAAAATTAAGAGAAAGAGATAAGGAGAAAAAGATGAGGGTGAAAAGAGTAGATCCGAGTTCCTCTAGAGAATAGGAAAAGTACTGTGGTGCATGTGAAAGAAAGTGGTCGTATAGTTTTACGATAGAATTTTTTTTTAAAAAAAATATAAGAGTCATCTTATCGAGAAGAATGTCACTGTATAAGTAATGTATGGGTATAGTAAAATGTCCCACGTTCACCCGACTACTCCTTTTCCCTCCACCCTCCCCCCTGTACCTTGAGGGAGGAGGATAAGGATAAGCTGAAAAGGACGAAGAAGAGAAAATAAGAGACTTGGGCGTACACAAAAATACATATGTACATATACCTATAAGGTATCCACGGACATAAAAGAAACGGTGTCTTTCTCCCCATGTCGGAGAGAGACACCCGGGGATATCCTGGAGGGGCAAAGATCATGCAGAAAATGGAAAATTCGGGAGTTGTGTATGGAAAGAAAAGTGAAAGGAAAAGTTAGGTGAGAGGTGGATGTTGTTGAGGGAGAGGGAGAGAGCCTCATAGATTTCCCAACATCCTTGAGAAAAGAATCGACGACGGAATGAAGTGATCCTCAAAAAAAAAAAAAAGTTGCACTATTTTTTTCATACCCATACATATCTTCTCTCTCTCTTCTTCCGCTTTTTTTTTTTTGCTCTGATAGTATTATTATGTATTAGATTCCTTTCCCTTATTTTCCTTCCTTCTTCTCCTCCTCCGCCTCTCCTTCTTACTCGTTTCTGGTTCATTTATCGCCAATGGTGGGAAATGGAAATAGAGAAATGTAATAAAATATGCCATGCATGGTATCTTCATATCCCAAGGAATAAAAATATAGGTTCCATCCCTCTCTTTCTCTCCCCCCTTCAAGTCTCTCTCTCTCTCCCTGCCTATATATATTTCCCTGGCTTGGCTACCGACAGTTTCATGACGGGGAAGGCGTGAAAAAAATACTAAAAAAAAGAGAGAGAGAGAGTGGCTCACCCATATTATTTCCCTCTCCCCATACTACTACTACTACTACTACTATCTCCCATCACAATGTATGCATAAGTCTCCAGTGTATAAAATGCACACGCACACTACCTCTACGCGGTAATGCAAGTTTGGGCGGAGGAGGAAGCAGATGATGATGATGGTGATCCCGAAGATGCACCTCACGCTCCCACCCACTACCTTTCTCCATCCTTAATTATATATGCATACATACTTACACCTTCCGCTCCCTTCCCAGGATGCATTATCTCCTCTCTCTGTCTCTCTCTCTCTCTCTTCCTTCTTACTCCATGGCACGTAGGAGATACAATGTAGAATACATTATACATACATATTTACATTGAAGAAAAAAGAGGGAAAAAACTAGGGGGAGGCAACAAGGAAAAAGACTGGGAGACAACGTAATAATTTGAGAGACGCCAAGAGAGAGAGAGAGAGAGAAAGTAGGGGCGCCTAAAATAGAGGAAAAAGAGGAGCTCACAAGAGACCGCATAGGGGAGGAGGCGAGCTTGGAAAGAGCAAGAGAAATCAATGGAGAAAGGAACCAACGAGAAAGAGAAAGGAATGTGAAGAAAGATCAAGAGAAATCAATGGAGAGAGATACCAAAGGGAAAGTAATGTGAAGAAAAACCGAGACAAAACGACCACAAAACATGAAAATAAGGCGTGCGCATAAGAGAGTGACAGGGAAAGGGAAAGACAGGCAGGGACAGAAAAGCTGAGTGAAAGCAAGACAAAGACTCAAATGGGGACAAAAAACCAGAGGAAGATAGACAGGAAATGAAGGTAAACTTGGAAGGGAAAGTCGAGAGAAAAATATAAAATGGAAGGGAGGAAAAAAAGAGTCACAGAAAGGAAGAGGGGCGAAAGGAAAAGTACAAAGAAAGGAATAGAAGAGGAAGAGAGAAAGGAAGCGAGAGAATACCAGAGAGAAAAAGAGACAGAAAGCAAGAGAGAGAGGGAAAAGAAAGCAAGAGAGAGAGAGAGGAGCAAGAAAGCAAAAGCAAGAAAGAGAGAAGGGAAAGAAATGCAGGAAGAAAAGGAAGAGAGAGTAGGAGAGAAAGAGGAAGAAACAGAAGAAGAGAGAGAAAAAGAGGAAGAAACAGAAGAAGAGAGAGAAAAAGTGGTATAAAGAGAGAGGGGGGGGGAAGAAAATAAAGAGAAAGAGAGAGAGCGGAAAAAATACAGAGAGACAGCGAGGAAAGTCAAAAGAGAGAGAGCAAGAGAGCGAGAAAGAAAAGAAAGAGAGAGAGAGGAAGAAAGAGAGGGAGAGAGGAAGAAAAAGAGAGGCAGAGACAGAGAGAAAGATAAAGAGAGCAGAAGGGAGAGGAAGAGGTAGAGAGAAAGAAAATAAAGGGAGAGAATGAGCAGGAGATAAAGGAAGAGAGGGAGAGCGAGAAAGAGTGCGTGCATTACACCCCAAAAACATTTTTTCTCCCTCTTCCTCGTTCCCCAAGAAGAATACAGACCGTGCTCGAACTCAAGTCATTGGCGAAACACAATGCCGTTGAAAAGGTATCAGGGAGCATTATATGCTCACTTATCGCTTGTACAGAGCCTCTCATATCTATAAATATAACGGGGCGGCATTTTCTCCCCTATAACCCTCACGACTAGGGAGTAAACGAGTGGAAGGGGATGAGAGGGGAGGGGGAGGATAAAGGAAAGGATAGTGAGAATAAAAGAATAAGAAAAAGATCTGATCCTCCCTCTTGTCAACCTGACTGTCCACATTGTACTCACACATACATGCATCTATAGATATCTTCATACCCCACCAATTTGTACCCGGCAAACGAGGCTCTACCACTACATTCATCCCCCTTCCCATCTTATGTCTTTGTTTGTGCCCTGGTATTTCCGTGGGATACTCACTCCCTTACAGTCCGTTCTCAGGTACACTTTTCCAGACAATTAAAGGGATTTCGCGAATATATTTTCCCGCATACAGTAGACATTGGAGAAGCTGAATGACCATAGGTTCACGTTATTTGTATTATTTACATGATTATATGCATTCCACGGGATAAATGCAGAAAATAAAAATAAAAATTTGGGAAAAAGTATTCACAGATCATTGTATTAAGGCATTCATGTGGACCTATAATACCCTCACAATGATCGTCCAATTGCACCTGCTTTTTTTCCTGGAAAATAATCTCATTCAAAGTTCCCATCCCTTCCAAAGATTTTTTCCTCGCGACAATATTTCCCGAATTTCTCTATTTCCCCCCGCAAAGCCACCTTCTTCACTAGTTCATACACCAACAAATAAACGGGACAAAAGGAAGAACAAAGAAATAAAACAGGAGTACACCGGCATAGATCCAAAAGCATCCAAAGAATATAGGCTTTTAAATAAATGAAAAAAAAAAAACAATGCCAGAACCAATCCGAAATTGAATTTTACTTGTTTACTCCCAAGTTTTATGGACAATATTGATTCAAGCACAGAAAACCAAAGAGTCTCCGCCAGAAAGAGAGTGAAAGCATGTGTGTGAGATGAAAAAAGAGCTTGGAAGAGGCTCTCCTTTATTGCAAATATAATTTTCAACACTACTGCGATTTCCCCTCTGGAAGGAGGACATGGTGTGCGAATTCCAATCCGCCTCCTCATCCTCTTCCCTACATGGTGTTTGTCCTGGTCCATACATGTTTTTTTTTTTCACATTTGATGGTGGGAGAGTAGAAGTAGAAGAAGAAGAAGAAAAAATGAACAATTTGGTGGAGAATAAATCGTGTAAAAAAAATTTGAACAGAGTACTACAGTACCACATTCCTCATGTATATAGTAACTCCTCAATTCCAGAGGAACTTATTCTCTCCCCAACCAACGTGACTTGCAGCACGTGCAACCCATTTCTCTCTTTCCCACACCCCGGCATGATGATGTAGTGCAACCAAACTGAGCGACAGAGAGAAAGTGAGAGAGAATGAACAAATGCAAACTACACCAGAGAAAATATGAGGAACACAAGTTGAATAAAGATGGGAGGGAAAAAAAAACTGTAGATACACAAATAAGTGGACGTCATTGGTTGGAAGAATTGCCAAAGCGAGAGAGAGAGACAGAGAGAGAGAGAGAGAGAGAGAGAGAGAGAGAGGGTGAAAAGACAATGGGAAATACATTGGTCCTAGTTGAAACAAGAGGGGAGGCAAGGAGTTAAACAATGACGGCGGTGATAAGGAAGGTTATGTAAGAATTAAACGAAAGTCCGTAGGCATTCGGGACAAGGGAAGAAGGAGCATAGAAGCGATAGTGGGCAATAAAGAGGGAAAGTCCGCAGTGATAACATGTGAAAAAAGAGTTCAAAATAGGGGCACAAAAATACACTCAGCGCGAGATTAACTGAAAATACAAACGGAAGAGAAAGTGGGAAAGAACGGAAAATGGGAAGACAGAAAGAAGGTAAGAGAAAGTGAAAACAGAAACGAGAAATAGAGACAGAGAGAACAGAAGGAAAAAGAAAGTGAGAGAAACTACAAGGGGGGAAAGTAATTCAAAGCTAAACAAAGGCTATAGAAGCGACCATCATAAGCCCGTAGGGACCAGACAGGAAAAGAAAGCAGAAAGCTGTTTAATAAAAAATATTTTTGCTCCAGTTTCCCCATTTTCCACAGGGATGCATTACATCATAGACAAAGGGAGGGAGTGGAAGACGGGGAAAAAGAGATCACGAAAGAGAAAGGCGAGATCAAGCGGGAGAGTGAGGAGAGATAAAATATAGACAAACGAGGAAAAAAGGGATGGATATTAATGAATATTCATGATGATCATAATTATTAAAAAAAATACAACATTCCTCTCCCCGTGTATGACCCACATTCACTTCGATGTTCGACCGTAAAAGGAAAGTAAAAAAAAAAAAAAAATCCCCGCAATAACAAAAGCATGTATGCTACCCTCAAAAAATAATTTTCTAAAAATATAATTTGAAACGGGCAACTTTAAAGGGGGAAAACTTTTTATGTTTAGACACGCCACAAAAAAATTCGCATAAAAGACTTTGAAAGTTGCATGAGCAAAAAAAAAAAGTGTTTCTATGTAGATAAATGGATGGATGGTGGATGAGCAGGTACAATTTTCCTCTGTCCATATAAATACCACAAAAGGCACAAAGGGTTTTAACGAGGCGAACGAGCAAAAAATAGTTCTTCCTCCCTTACATTTTTTTTTGAACAAAAAAGAATACTTTCATCCCCGAGAATAAAAAAGAAAGTACTTCTAACGGGATGTACCAGAGCTCTTTTGTGGTGGTTATGGCTCCATACGCTAGTAATAACTTTTATTAGAAAGACAAGATATGAGAGTGAGACAGTTATGATAAGGAGTCCGAGGCTTAATTAAAAAATAAAATTCCTTCTTCCACTTCACGGCTACTCTGGCATTAATTTTTTTTTAGCCATTCAGCACCTGTACGCACTTAGAACCTGGTTGAAAAAAAATCTTCAAAGTCTGAAATGGAGACATTAAAACACGAGAAAAGAGCCTCGTAAAAAAATTTCCAATTACACCCCTTTTTCCTGTGCCTAGGAAATCCTAGCGAGGGAGCGAAATTACTGGAATTTCATTCCAGTTTTAATAAAAAAAAAATGGAAGATTTTCTTTCACCGCCAAAGAAGAGTAGCCGCGCGGCCGTTAGACTAAAACAATTGAATATTTTTTCAATTTAAGGCATCTGTATTCGGATCGTAGGTACAGAACAAATTTTCCCTGTGGTAGAGGTAAAAACAGAGAGATAGAAACAAAAGAAACTGTACAAATGTTCCCAATTTCAATAAAGAAGCCCAAATAACCCTCCAAACCCACACATGATTCATACCACGTAAAGAAAATCTGTCCTGTAAGTTGTCCGAATCATGTAGAAAATCTAGATTGACCAAATAAATCAACATCCTACCAAGTTGTTTCCACGAAATCAACAAAAAAAAAAAAATCCGAGCCAAATACAATCTGTATTACTTCGGTTACTCTCCTTGGATTTGAATTCTCGGAAATGAACCGGAGCAACAAACAAAGTGGAGTAAATCTGCTTAAAATGTTATTCGTGTCCCTCCTTCTCCCTCTCCCTCAATGTCTTCCGAGCTTAAGGGAAGACAAAGCCAGACCCCTCCAAAAAAATACTCAACGACTTATTCTTTTCTCTTAAAGTTCACACAATCTACCAGTCTGTCGCATTCTAACGAGAGTACAAGCACAGTCCAGACCAAACTATTCCCATTTCTCCCCATGGAGCAGATGACAAGTGAAGAGATGTGTGTAATGACAAAGAAAACGATGTGAGAGACAACAACTCCTATATATATACATACATATACATACGTGTGTGTGCCAGTCGTCCTTGATACAATAGACATTTGCACAAAAGGAATTTCTGATCTCTCTCTCTCCCTCCCTTCCAAGTCAAATCAAATGGGACAAGTTATGCGCAATATC
This sequence comes from Disparrhopalites patrizii, assembly GCA_034698585.1. Taxonomy (NCBI): domain Eukaryota; kingdom Metazoa; phylum Arthropoda; class Collembola; order Symphypleona; family Sminthuridae; genus Disparrhopalites; species Disparrhopalites patrizii. Next base: position 11,511 of record JAQGBT010006425.1, read on the forward strand.
GTTTGCTTTATAAGCATATTCGCTTCCTTATTGTTCCTTCTAAACTTGTCATTTGATCGCAATCCCCATATCCTCCGATGCTCTCCACAACTTTTTTCTCTCCTCTCTCTCTCTCTCTCTCTCTCTTCCTCCCACCCTCATCCTTCCTTCCTTTTATTGCAAATACCAATTCCCGTCAATGGTAAGTGCTTTTCTTTCTCTGGTACACTGTCTACCCTCTTGGTTAGTATTTCCTCCTCTTTTACTTCCATTGTCATCATTATTTTTCCATGCATGCAGATGGATTGGTCATGTCCGTTTATATCCGAGGGGAGAGAGAGCGAATAAGCAGAGAAAGAGGAGCGGACGAAGTACCAACAAGCAGAAAGACATAAAAACAAAGGGATAAATGAACCAAGTGAGAAAGGAAGAAAAGACGTATAAAGGAGAGAAACACGCAAAAAAAAAAAGACAAGAGAAAAGTAGACACAGAGAGACAGATGAAGAAACTGGGAGGGCTACGGAGATACAAGTGTAGTAAAGAGAGAAATACAGCGAAATGGAGAGAAAGGACCAAAAAGAGAGAAATGGAGAGAGACACATAAAGAGAAAAAAGAGGTAACAACAGAGTGAAAAAGACATAAAGAGAAAAAATGTAGAGACAGCAAGTAATGGAGACAAAGGCGCAGACAAAGAGAGAAATAAGGAAAATACGTAGCAAAAGAGACAGAAAACAAGTACAGAGAGAAAGAAAAAATACGTAGCAAAAGAAAGAGAGAAAGAGAAATGCAGAGAAAGGAAAGAAAAATACGTAGCAAAAGAAAGAGAGACACAAATGCAGAGAAAGGAAAGAAAAATACGTAACAAAAGAAAGAAACAGAAAAATACGTACCATACGAAGAATATATAGAAAGAGAAAGAAAAATAAGGAAAGAAAGATGAGGAAAAATAAGGAAAGAAAGATGAGGAAAAATAAGGAAAGAAAGATGAGGAAAAATAAGGAAAGAAAGATGAGGAAAA
>JAQGBT010006426.1:0-12509 GCA_034698585.1 Disparrhopalites patrizii
TCGTAACGAGGACGTGCGGAGGGGAGAGAGAGAGAGCTGAGTGTGGAAGACATGCGCACTACTGCACTTCACCCAAACGTAAGTGCAGCACCGTCGACTATATGCACCTCCTCTCTCTGGATTTTCGTCCTTTTGTAGGCGCCAAGTTTGAAATTATATTTTGCGCAAACCCTGAAAATTATAAAATCGAAATTAGTTTTGGAAATATATAATGCTAATTAATGTAATTAGCATTATACGCTAATACTGAATAACATTTTGGTCGTATGAATGAGTTTTAGATTGAACGTCACGCTATCCCGTTTTAGAATAACCAACATGTTGGTATAGGTATGAATTGGTACATAAGATCATACATTAATGCGATTTTCAAAAACCCGAAAAAAATAGTTCGAGATATTTTGTTTAATTTGTTTCATGAAAATTTTGTTTTAAATATTTAAATTAATGTCTAAAAAATTAATTTCTAAAAAGTGATTTGGTTTGAAAACGCAGGATTTGATTGGAAATATTACCGCTATAATTGTGTGATTTTATTGACTTTAGAATAGTGTACGTGAATTCATTATGGGTTATCATAACTTCGAAGTTGGGAGTCCTCACCGTGGATAACATCTATACATAATATTCAGCGTAGGTTACATCTATACATCTGAGTAAGTACGGTAAGTCAAAAGAATAAAAAAAACATAAAAAAATATTCATAAACCATTGGGTTCTGCCCTGGAAATTCCCAGACACATGAACGCACAATAAAAAATTAAGTATGAATAAAAATCAAATCCAAAAAACAACATATGACAACTCCGAGAAATAAAAAAAATATATTAACAATCCTAAGCTTCCTAACATTTGTTTACGCATTTGAGTCGAAAGAAATAGCACAAAAGGTTTGCTATTTTTTGGTAATTACCTATACTAAAATCCGTGCATATTTTTCTAGCAAAAATCCAGAAACGCTCAAATATTTTCAATTTCTATTGGTAAAAGCTTAATTTCTCCGGAAAACAGAGGAATCGTAAGACTACAAAATTGCTTGAAGAGAATTGGAATTGGGGTTCCATCCAAAGGAGAGGAAAACATCCACACAATGTCGTAGGCAAGTCCCCGGCGGGTAACGGACGTTCTTGGAGGAAGCAGATAATGCGTATTGCTTCATCTGGAGTTCGTTTTTGATATGTAAATGTATACGATTTTTTTGACATACGTAATATTGGAATTACGAAAGAAATATATAGACCCTCTGAAAAATCCTATTATACGTACATACATCACCGAGTTTTATGACTGCATCTGATATCCGTGGAATCTCTGTAACAACCAAATTTTGTGTGATTGGAAATTATTTTAGTTCCCCGGATTTCGCAGGAACGTTTTTATCGTTGAATGATACACAAGGCCACGTAAGCATTTTATATCAAAATTGTGTTTTTTTTCATGAAAACACTGCAATACACCGTGACTTTGCGCAGTTTGTCAGGTCACTGTGTCGATCGAAAAGGATTTAAAAAAATAAGTCATAAGGCTTATAACGGTAGTTATGGAGCGAAAAAATTGGGATTTGTAGGGCGAGAATTCGGAGAATATGACTACCGATCGATTCTGCGGAAAATCTGACTCCAAGCCCTGGAAACCTCACATTGACGTTGGTGACCGTGATGTACATACAGATGTATTTGCGATTCCTTGAATGCTGATGATGCGGTCATTCTTAATATGTTGTATGCTAATTATCTTATGTTGACTGTGAGACTATACAGCTTCTTTCAGACCGTTGTGGCCACCTATCGACTCCAACGAGAGTGTGAGGAACAACATTTGACAACATTTGGAGCAAACATCCGACCAACAAGCATGAGTTCAACTTCTGATTTTTCCTGCAAATGATTCTTGATTTTATTTATGACCAATTATTAAAAAAATTACTACGTGTAGATAATTCTGTATTATTAAATGTGTAATTTTTACCCTGCCGATATGTTTAGTATTTTAACAATAAATCCCAAATTAATCTCCAAAAGGAGGAAAGAACACTTTCGACACTGGTAGCCTGTCAAAAGCACGCATTTAAATATTCTACTGCAAGCAAATCCCAATGGAAAAGTTTTGATGTACCGAATTTGTGTTTGAAGTTAAAAACAACGCTTGCATGTTTGTCCCTCCGGGCAGAATACAAAAGTTTATGCTAACAACTCTGATTTTTGAACTTGCCGAAGGAAAACTATCATAGCTTGACCATTTCTTGTTGAATTTCAGTTCCAAAAATGGCGAAGATCGCCAATTTTTGTCCAGACAGTCGTATATTTAAACAGACGTAAAATTTAATGAGGTATCCAGTAAAAACATGCTTTGTTCTATTTCTTGTGGCAATCCAACAAGTAAATATGGACGAAAATTTTTGTTTGTTGTTTTTTTAGAGAACAATGGCTTTTTATGAGAGATTCGTAATAAAATTCTTCATATAAAACATACTTTTCACAATTGCAAAATCATAATCATGCGGAGGAAGCTAAGCGTTTCTTTGTAAAATGTATTTGGTAACTCTCATTTGTTGGAAATTGCACTGGCAATTCGTGTTAAATTCATTTGACTGTAGCTTTTACACCAACAAGTCTTTAGTTAACAAAATCGATCCCTAGAAATTATAAAAATCCAATTGCTTCTAATAAGTTCTGTACGGCAAACGGTCACTCCCAAGTGAACGTTTGTCCCGTTGGTTTTTATCATAAAAACATATTATACTAATGAACTCAATTTTTGAATTTTTGACACGTTTGAAAAAATTAACAAAACAATTTTTTTTTATAAATAATCCATACACAGTAATTTTTTTCTATAAATAATCCATATACAGTAATTTTTTTCAAAATAATCCATACAGGCAATTATTTCAACACAATCTATCCTTGGGTTGTGTTTGAAAAGAATTTTTTGATACACGTTTAAATATCCTAAATGTAACCCTAGAGGATGGAGCCTTCCCGTTCCCGAAAATCCCCTTCTGATTTGTTCTGGAACATCCCGACTTGAGTATTACGTACATATCTGGAAGGGCTTACACCCTTCGAGTCACGCATTAAAGCGGGGCGAAAAAGAGACATTGAACTTGAAAGTTCCAATGCAATCTGCAACTTTTGTAGCACACGCTCATGCGTACAAGAATCTTTCGCGAATTGATTTATAAATATAAATGTATACATATACATAATATATACTTTTGCAAAACGCTGGAAAGTATATAGTGTGTAAAGCATTCGAAGATGTTTTTTTGCGTTGTCCTTCAGTCTTTTAGTTCCTTGCGTGAAGGATAAAATGCATGTTTTGACTTAAAATGCCTACATGGTATAGGTAAAGTACATCCTTTTTTTTTGGGGTTGTTAGTAGTCTGACGAAGGAGAGAAGGAATGGAAAAGGATCGGTGGTGGAGGCTGGAGGCAATTCGTATAGTGGTGACGGAACCGTGTGCGAAGCATTACATACTTAGAACTGCTCGGTGGTAAGCCAGTTTTCCAAGTTCTTCTTGCTTCTCGTGTTAGTTTCCAATGTTACTACTACCATGTACTTTCTTATTACACGGATATACTTCTTTTTTTTTTTTTTTTTGCAAAAAGGACGAGAGATGAAAACTTTTCTTTTGGGTATTTGCAATATAACTCCGCAACTTGGAACACACTCTCTTCGAAGCTTTAGAGGAGAGAGACTCATATGCAGAAACGTGAGGAGAGAGTAAGAAGAGATATACAAAAATGCATGCGTGTTTGAGGCTGACCTTGCCCTCCTATAATACATTCCTTGTACATTGGTGTAGTCACTCTACATGCAGAACGGTCGATCGCTCTCGTCTCTTTCCAACGTTTCAACTCTTTTGTTCTCGGTCCCAAGGAATCATTGCATGCCCCTGTCAACCCATACGGTTGTGGCTAGCAATAAAAGTTCCGAGAGTTTCCCATTCTAATTTCAAATGCCGTTCATCTTCATTCTAATTCAACCTTTTAATTCCGTACCCAGCACAAAACGTTTCAGCTACATCGATGAAATAAAATTGTGATGAAAGGTGGACCATGAACGCGAAAGATGAAAGTGAGTATTTTGCAAATTTCCTTTGCAAGTTTACGGTACAAGGCACAGATTTTACCTCTGAACAACTGATTCGCAAAAAAAATGGTATTCAGTTTCCATTTGTTTGCATTTTAGACTCGTGGAAGTCAACATAGTCCAGTTGAAATTCTTAAATTAATCATCGCTGAAATTACCAACTCCGACGTAGTGACGGACGAAAACCATACCTTTTATTCCTCCTACATAACTGTCTTTTTTGCACGATTTAAAAAATAGAAATAATAATATCTTTTGCATTATTTAGGATGCACAACTTATTAGTGATGCAGTTACTTGCCATAGAATAATTAAGGAATAAAATTAAGCTAAATTAAGTTTAATTTGTTAAATGTTTAAAGCAAATTGTGAAATAAAATTGTGACACATTCTAAATATTTCTAAATATGCTTTAGATTGAACTAAATGAGTAAAATTTTGACTGCTTGCTGTATTTAAAAAAAACTGCCGTTTTAGATACGTTGTAATCATAAAAACCCAGCAGAATGGCAAAAATACACGTATTCCCTGCAGAATTGTATTTCAGGTCTAAACATCTAGATCCCATCAGAATTAGCCAATTAGCGTACATTTTTGGTACGTGTACAGACAGAAATAAGTTTTTAAGGCTTCATAATTTCCTACTAAAATTGTGCAAACGCGTCCATTTCTTGTCCTTGCTGGGAGATTGAAAGGCTATAACATAAGATATCGTACAGATTTGTTTTTTTTTTACTTTTTGCGTAACAAGGTCCATAAACTATGTAAAGAATAATATGGTCGGCCCAATCTTTTTTTCGGCTTTATTCGCAATAAAATCGTCATAGATTATTCACTCAAACTTAGAAAAATGACTGGGACAGCATTGCAAGGATAGATCTGGAATAAAATCATGGAATGCTTTTATTTTATTTTCATAAAAATCCTCGGGATGATTTGAGGGGGATGCAATAATTCCTAGGCACTTCTTGAACTGCGAATGTTAGTCCGCACCATAGAATTTGTAATTTTTTCTCCTCATCGTTCTCGTCAAGTTTCGCTCTTACGCTGCCTCTCTCTCTCTCTCTCTCTCTGTCTCTCTCTCGTAAACCCCTAACTTTTCGTCTTTTACTCCCGGCTCAGCCCTGTACACCTCATCTGTTTCTCTCCTTTTATCGTTGGCTCTCTCTGGAACCTTGGAATCTTATACTCACAATGTTTTTCCCTCTGCTGCCCGGTTTAATTAGCCTTCTCTCCCATCTCTCTATATGTATGAAGTCTCATTTCCTTGGATTTCTCTTTTGCTCTTTCTACGGTTATACAACCCGTATACATTGACAGCGAATCCAAAACCTGGGCGAAGGAATATGTAGAAAATGGGATGTCAAAAGATACGCCCCTTGGAAACCTTTCTTCCGGTCTTGATGGAAAATTGTCCAAAATTTATTATATACTAATATACGGAGATTTATTATTCCTGGAAGGATGTGGGAGCAATAATAAATCCTCGAAGTAATACCCACATCATTCTTGTCTTCAACATGCAATTTTCTGCTCCCCATCTCCAAGAAGCATCTTCCGGCCTTCTTCCACGTCGACATTCTCTCATTTTGGCACCCGGGGAAGATCCAGGAAGTTCTGGTAGGCCCTGGATAACAGAAATAAATGAAGAATTGTCGAGTACAGACGTTTTTTTTTTTCAAGAGAGACCAAATCCCAGAATGCTTGATGCTCCTTTGCTTTTGCCTCAGCGTTCTTTCTTTACTACTTCGGTAGTTCTTCAACTACCTTCTACACTACTACCTCCATCAGATGGGGATACACTGACTTACCTTCTCACATTTCAGCTTATCTGGACTGTGGAATCAGGAGAGTTTGATGGGTGGACGTAGTCCTGTGAGACTCTCAACACCCCCTCTGATGCATTCCTCCCTCTACCTGTTATCCCTGTGGGGGAGTCCCCCATGTCAATTCAGATATATACTTTTCCCTATTGTCGGGTATCTGTGCATTCTCCTGTTTTTCTCTTAGTGCATTTCTTGTCTGCATTCATACTCTTGACTTTATTCTCGAGATATCTCAATGACTCTGCTTAATCTACACAAGTCATCGTTTTTTTTTTTTTTTTACAGAGAATGCATCAAGCTTTCGTCTAAAATTACCATTGTTATTTCTCCTTCCGCTGCTTTGTATTAAAACCTTTTTCTCTTGTCTGCCTCTTTGTACATAGTTATACGCTCTCCGTCTGCACAAACATTTTTTCTCGGCACTCAGTCTAGCATTTTTGATGAGTTTTATTCATTGTGAACGAGAGGTAGATGGATTTAGTAAAAATATGGATTATGGAATGAATAATATTACGGCGTACATTGAAATAAATGAAGAGATTCATTCAATCAAATGAAGCTCAAATATGTGCTTTAAAAAATATGTAATGGCTTCCATTCATTTTTGCATTAATAGCCAACAGTGTTTTTAATAGCATATTAAACAAAATTTGCAAGGGTACTCCTTTCACCAGTTGTTCAACAGATCTTGCAATAATTCCATTGGTGTTAACGCTCTCCGTCACAAATCTTGAACTGCAATCAGCTTCAGTTTCTCAAAACCGGATTTTTACGTAATTGATGTAACAAATGTAACACGTTCTCATGCAAGTACCTCCGCTGCAAAATTCGTGTAATTTATTTTTGTCACAATAAGATGGACCGTAGGATTTCCACAGGATTTATCATTAAAGGAACCAAGATAGTTTTTTAAGCCTACATATTTCCATCCGCCTGTGTTTTACACTCCACAACGAGTGCGTCTCCCAATAAAGTTTGCCATCTGCACTTCCCTCACAATGTCAGTCATAATTTGGTCAATGTTGATCCATCGCACACGGGGGGTTGTTGGTGTTCCATCCGCAAAAAATATTTTGCCAATATAATACAGGGAACGAAAATTCTCCCAACCACCGCTGTCACTGGTTCAGGCTCGGGTGGGGCATAAACGTTTTTTATTCACCAGCCTTTCCACATATGTACGCACAAATGTGCCTCTACAAAATCCTCTATCTCGTTTTGACTTCGTCTCTCTCGCACACACACACGCCGTGGGCCGTGGCATGTTACAACTCGCACAGGGTTACAGCGAGAGAGAGAGTACTACAAGAGAGAGAGACAGAAATATCATGTGCATGGCTGTCTATAGTTACACTTTTATGTGCACCTACATGAAAGGAAACGGTGAATACGAATAACAATAGTACGTGTAGCATATCTGCGTACATCCTTAAAATACGCTTTTCCGATGCGAGAGAAACAGAAGAGAGAGAGAGAGAGAAAGTGATGAACGACAAAAAGTCAGCTTGATGAACGAGAGCGAAAGGGAGAGATGAACGAGAGAGGGAAAGAGCAAGAGAAACAGAAACAGAAAAACGAGAGAACCAGAGAGAAAACGAGAAATAAAGAGAGAAAGAGCGAGAAAAGGGGAGAGACAGAGAGAAAGAGGTACAGCGAAAAACTAGAGAAAGAGAGAGAAAGGAAGAGATACAAAGAGGAACCAGAAAAAAAGAGAACTGAAGTGAAAAGGAGAAACAACAAGAGAAAGACAAAGAAAGTGAAAAAGAGAAACAACAAGAGAAAGACAAAGAAAGTGAAAAAGAGAAATAAGAAGAGAAAGAAATTGAAAAAGAGAACTAAAAAAGAAAGTGAAAAAGGGGAAAAAAGAGAATCAAAAAGAGAAAGAAAATCAAAAAGAGAAAGAAAGTGAAAAAGCTAAAGAAAGAGAAAAAAGGAAAAGAGATATAGAGAGAAAGAGAAAAAGGGATAGAGAGGAAGAAAGAAAGAAAGCGAGAGAAACAGTAAAAGAGAAACAAATTGGAAAATGAAGGAAGAGAAACAAATTGTAAAAGAAATAATGAGAAAGAAATTGAAAGAGAAAGAAAGAAATTGAAAAGCAAGAAAGAGAAAATGAGAAAGAAAGAAAGAGAGTGGGTTTGAGAGAGATAGCGAAAGAGAAAGAGAGGTAAAAGCCGTCCCTAGCGTCCGATGGGATTCGCAGAAGTCCATGGAAAGTGATCTATATATATGCAATATATATACATGTATGCGTATAAATTAGGTGGGGATTCGGAGGGGTGTTCCGGGGGGAAAATGCCCGTTGAAGGGATCCCGTGACCTTGTATCATGTTCCATATGATTGTGCGTGGAAAATGGTAGGTTGCGACGTATATTTGCGAAAAGGCTTCTTTGGAGGGGGATCCACAGTGTATCTCCACTTTTTCTCAAGGTCATTTGGCAGGCTCCAAAGCCTGCCGATGGAATTGGACGGGGTGTCTGCAGTTTTGACTTTACTTGTGTATTTGTGTGTGTGTGTGTGAGAGAGTGTGTGTATGTGTGTGTGTGTGTGTGCGAGAGATTGAGAGTTTATGTGTGTGGGTAATGCTCCGTGAGTGTGTGTTTCCATTGCACGTATTATAAAAGTAAAAGAACGCATGCGGTGCATCCTGCATTGCGTATCGAACGCGTCTAGACATTCTCCTACGAACGAGCCCTCGATAAAGCAGTCTGGTTTCCACTCGCACCCCACTTGTCTTACAATCAAAAAATTCGCAAAACTTATACTTTGTACACCTTCTTCTCTTTTTCTGTGCTGCGTTTTTTTTGTTTGGTTCGTGGAAGACCAAAAAAAACTGTGTATATATTATATGTACGTACTTAAAAATATATTTTACTCATAAAGAACACGTAGGAAAAATTAATAATTATTTAATAGAGAGAGAAAGAGAGGAAGAGAGAAAATAAAATCACATTCACCAGTTATCACTCACATGCACACACTCACACACACGGAGGATAATAGTACGTGAGTACACACAGACGTTGCAAGTGTTCGCGTTATCGGCGACCTATCTTCACTAGAAAATAGTTGTTATTATTGATATTAATTCCGTTACATTTCCCCTTTCCCCCCTGGAGGGTTTTCTGTCCCTTTTTCCCCTTTTAAAAAATTTCCAAAAAAAAATTTTTTTTTTCAAACATCATCGTGAATAAAGAAAGGAGAGGAAAGGGCACAAAAGAGTAACATCCGAGACGATGTAGTTCAAGTAAAGCTAAAAAAAATACCCAACAAAAAAAAATTACTCCCATATAAAAATTCGCAAAAAATTTGTGGCGAAATTTTTAGCAAATTTGCACGTTCCTTTATTTTTTGCAAAAAAAAAAAACATCTGCAACATTGGAAGGAACACTTTAAGTATTCACCTACAAAATACTCGATATACCCTTGTACACACGTATGCTGAGAGGAAACCAATGTAACATGCATGCTTAGAAGGTAGGGAGACAGACAGAGGAAAAAAAGGTGGGGATTGAGAATTATATTTTTTGGAGTATAAAAATAATCACAAAGGAAATTATACATGTTGATAAAAAAAAAAGGTTTAAGAGATATATCTCTATAGTTAATTATTATTTTTTGGGGGTTTTGAACAGAGAAATTGAGAAGAGAAACGGATTATTGAAGGATTTCCACGGACCCTAAAGATTCTATTTATTCCTGGATATCCTTGGCTCCCCAGTGCTGCAGTGTGGACCGTGCTAACATTCATTTTTTTCCCCTCTTTTTGAATTGTGTTCCTTCCCCCCTTTTTCAGTGGTCGAGATTCTCCCTTTCGTCTCTCTTGCGACTTATATATATCTATACGCCCTCAAACATATACGCTCTCATCCCAGAGTGCAAAAAAAATTCGCAAAAATATTCGCAAATTCCAATGAAAACATCTCCGCACATCATTTTGCCAGAGGACAAAAGTTGAGAAAAGTTCCCGATTAAATACGACGTGAGATACGTAACTGGAAAAATCAGTTTTGGTTTCAAAAAGTTTCCACATCTTTGGGAGATGTCCTCATCGATCATCTAGATCCTTTTGTTTCCCTCTATAGTTTTTCTTTCTTCTTCATTTTCTTTAGTTTTTGTTTTTGTGTTTTTGCACGGGCAAATCCGGAGGGATAAGCAGAAAAGGAAAAAGAAGACAAGAAAACCAACGAATTTGAAGAGAAAAAAAAAGTGTACCTATTTTGATGAACAGAAACAAGAAATTTTCGCAATACGGAGAAAATTGTTTCAAACACAAGAAGAAAACTTGGGGAAGAAATCAAATTGGAAGGAAATTGTAGTACAACAAGTCAAATTGTGCAGAAAAAAAACAAGAAATGACACGGGAAAAGCAAGGAAAGGAACAGAAAACGTAGAAAAGACGACACAAAAAAAAGGATTTTTTTTTGCAAAATATAACGCAAAATATTATATAGGCAAAGAGATTTTCGCAAACATCAACTAGAAGGGGATTTTGACCATTTATAGGCAAAACAAAGGAGGAATATAAAATGTATTATATCTTTTGGCTGTCGGATTATCCAGTCATAACTGCCGAAGTTCTTTCTGTCCCTTTTATTTTGACTTGGTTTCACCACTAATCATAATTACTATAGTTTCAGTTCCATCAAAGCCAAGAGGCTCCCTGGTAATTCATCTGCGGAAGAAAGAAAAAAAAAGTGTGTACAGGAGTTTTCAAAGAATTTCAAAGGAGTATCTAAATATTTAGATGAAGAAATGTCCAAGTTTTTGTGGCAAAAGATAAGATAAAAGTTCCACATATGTATACCAAAAAGATAACTAGTGTCACTTATTTCCGAGCAGTGTTTGGCTTCTCGAGATCACAGAATAATAATAATAATAATACGGAGGGGAAGGAATAACGCAAAACTATACACATATATATTTTAATCTATATTATAAGGAAGACTAATAAGAGTCAATTCAGCAAAATAGGCGCCTTAAGGCATAGTGTACTTTCTGTAATTGTAAGTACACGTAGTCACACACTCTTTTACGCACAAACACAATCAGCTTTTCAGTAATTTTTATTTTTTACTCCTTCAGTCACCCGCCAATATTACGCAGTCACGTCGATAAATACAATTACAACCCTACTGACACACTGATTTACATAGGGAATAATAACAAAACAGAAGAAAAAAAAGCAAGCAACGTTGTGTTAACTAACACAATTAGTCACATTTACATAAACACTATAGCAATAAATGGAAACATCAGATAATATTGAAGGAGCGACTGCCACTTCCAGCAGCTCTAATGTAGTTCCCGAATTTAATTTGAGATGGGATGAATTTCGTCGAGTTGTTGTTGATAGTCTCTGGACCTTATTAACCGAAGAATCTCTCGTAGACTGTACTTTGGTGAGTTTTTACTCCTCTCAAAAAATATTTTTTCGCATTTAATTGGTGTAATAATTTAATTTTAGTAGTTAGTATACTTTCAGTAATTCTATAATGTATACATTCATACTCAAATGCAAATCCGGGGATAATTTGACATGCATCTATCCTTGGACTCAATTTTTTGGTCCTTTTCCTTTTGTATCCATTTCGTCATTTTCTAGTTGTTCATACCAGTGTTTATGATTTCGCAATTCCAATTTTGCGAATCCCATGCAGTAGTCCATCATCTGGTAGGGCATAAGGCGGATTCCGCAAATCTATACATACATATATGTCTGCACTCTTGGAGGGGAAGGAATGGAGTCGACAAAAATTGTGTGGCTAACATTGCCGTGAAGGTTACCCGGGCATTCTTTTTTGGGGGGAACTCATCTGACAAATTGGTCGAAACTCCTTTAAAGGATATACTATGGTATACGCATTTTTTTGTGTGTGTAGAATCCGCCAAAGTCCTCCCTTAGTTGATGGGGTAGCTACAGGGACACGAAATGCTCCCGGATATTCTTCCGGAGAGATTATGTGTTAAGATGGGAGAAACGCAATGCTTTAGGACTGTGCAGAGGCTACCTCTGAAAGAATTTCATACTATACCTACATACTGTCTGCTCAAGGTCGTTCCCCCCGTCGTCCCAAAAGGATATTCTGTCGAGAAGTATACATATTTGCAGAGAGTATAGTTTTTCGAGTCACGGTGGATCCCTCACAGACCTGCAAAAATCCGTAGCTGAGAGCATACGGAAGAATGAAGCTTGTAGGATGTCGAAGTACTTTTTCAAGTATTGACTCTTGCTACGCACATCGTGATCAGAAGCATCCCTCCAAGTTCTCCTTGGAGGTTTCGCCCCCCCCCCCCACAGATCCTTCAAATTCATGTATACCTATAGGTAATATAGAATTTACATTTCAGACAGTTTCTGCAGTATTTTTTCGGATGAGGTTTTTTCGAATTCTGGTTAAAATTATGTAATCTCTCGGACAGAATCCTGACTTAGTTCTTCGGCAAATTATTCACGGGGTTTAATATTCATTGTTTGGCCCCGCAAAATATCTCAAAAACACCGAAGTATACTAAGTAGTATACGAAGTATACTAAGTTAGTACATAGTGTCATTTGTGGGAGGAATAACCCTTACGCGTCCAGGAGTA
>JAQGBT010006427.1:0-12509 GCA_034698585.1 Disparrhopalites patrizii
GTTTTGTTTTAACGATTCTTCCAAAAATTCCCTCAAAAAACGCCGAAAAATAATTTCCCCGCATATAATGCATATACGATATACCCGCACATATTCCCGGCATCTAAGAAATATGATGGGCGGCAAGTTTATATTATGATAGTATCAGTAAGTACGATCAGCCAAGTGATTTTTTATTTTGAAACATTTATAATAATGGGTGACAAAAGTTTTTAAGCTTCGAAAAAAAAGTTGTACATATGGAAGTTTGAAATTTTGATAAATGTTTCTGGAAGAGCTGTATTGAGCTCATAAGCAAAATTTTTGATTTTTTAAATTCTCCATTTCAAGACATCAAAAAATATGCCTATTAGCCCACATATTAGCTTTTCCAAAAAAAAATTGGGATTTTCCTGTAACCTATTGTTACGGGAGCAAGCTATACATGTGTATGCTTGACCACTTTGAGCATCTGATAAAGATGAATATTTTGAATCTTTTAGATTCTCTTTCTCTCTCTATGAAATCTCATTGTGGTCATCACAAGTTATAATTGTGTCGAATACATTCGACACAATTATAATCTCCGGATTTTGGTTAATTCTTTGTATTCAGAATGATGAAATAGCTTATTAGTAAAAATGATACGTTGTCTTCTCAAATTGTTTGACTATATTGTGACTTTCCACAAGAAAGTGTCCTTTCCTAATTACACAGCATACTTGTGCTTTCGTATGAAAGCAGATCCTCAGTCCTTTAATCGCCAGCAGAGATGGGGGATTAAATGGTTTTCAGATTAGGATTGGGATTGAAGATTACATGCAACAAAATTATTGATTAACCTGCTCAGATTAAATCAAATTTTCGAGGGATTAGATTAAACTAAAATTAGTCCGGATTGGATTAATTGGGATTAATTAATCCGATTAAATTTTAGATTGGGTTAATCAGCTGTAAATTTACATTTAGTGTACAGGCGATACATTAGACAACCGTTTCTTGTGGGTGCCGTATTTCAAAGTAATTTTAATATTAGTACATTTTGTTGCTTATAGTGAATTGTAAAACATAATTTTGTGCCACATTCTGTACACATGGGCATGCTACTATTGATTTATTATACTCACAAAATAAACCACTAAATTAATTCATGAATTAGTGAAATAATAGGTATAGATAATACGGACCGTCACAACGTATAGTAATTAATCACCTTTAACTACTTTAAAGTTAACGGCTGAAAATGTTTGTTTGTCATTTCCTGGATTGGAAATGTGGTAGGCATATAAATAACTAGGAATTTTAGACGTAAATTGTTCATGGTTTCAATGTAGAAAAATTTGGTAGCTGATAACCCATGTTAACCGGTCAAAATGTAGCAAAAATTGAACGTAAATAACCGTTAATCATGTGAATTTAGAGTAAAAAATTAATCCGATTAAATTTTTCTGTATAACGGATTAGATTGTCGCCAGATTAAAATGCAAGGTTTTTAACCTGGAATGATTGTTGGGATTGGATTAAATCGGTCGTAATAGCTGGATTAATGGATAGGGATTTGAATCCCTAATCCAGATTAAAAGATTGGATTTTTAATCCGCGATTCCCCCATCTCTGCTGTTTACTGGTAAATTTGTATGACTAGGAGTGAGAGTAACATCGGAGGTTCCACTAAGATGAGTTAGTTGTTTGTGTGGTTATTAGTTATTTGTTTATAATTCTCCGCGAATTTAAATATATATAGCATTTCTTAAAAATACAACGATTTCAGTATTTTTCATTAAATTTTATTTTGGTGAGCAACTCTTTGTGTCAATCAATAAGGGAATAATAAAAGCTTTCAAATATAATATAAATTAAATTAAATTTTTAAAAATATAGATAAAGGAAGTGTGAAAAATAAAAATAAGTAAAATAAGCAAACGGCAATAAAACATAATTTATAAAAGTATAAATCCAATTTGCAACCTAACGATTCCCCACACCCACTCTTAGCTCATGGGCCCAACTCCGATTGCACTAACACAGACATAATTGTTCTATAACAATCTATATCAGCGGTGAGCAAACTAGTCACTTTGGTCACCCGGGTGACCATTCGAGAATTTGGCAGTGACCATGTCCAACATTTGGGTGGCTTAAATTGACGTTAGTTTCGCAGTGTGTCAGTTCAAAACTGTTATGCAGAAATTGTGAAATGTCTGTTTCTAATTAACACCGCATACAACACAAATTGTGCAAAAGTCAAGGTAAAGTCAACAGGCACATTCATTGCCGTAATATTAGCAGTTTTCGCGATTTTTTTTCCAGTAACGGGAAGTATGTACGCGGTTATATCGATAATTCAAATCAATGTACACTACAGAGAGTAGTGTGCGCTCTAAGGACAAAACGATGTATTAGAAAACCAAAGCAGATTAATTTACTGCTGAATGCTCGCTCGCTTTGAATGTCCTCTAGACCATTCGGTGCTAACATGAGTCCCTAAAACCAGTCATGTGTCATTCACACGATCGTGGAAGTACAAAGAAAGCGATATAAAGAAATATACCGCCACTCTTGCTTGTTTCTGGCAAATGCAGGCGAAAATTACGAAAATAAAAAGCGTTGATGAAGACAACTTTGTTGAACATGTTTCCCTAGATTAGGGATGCCCACGAGGGGGTTTTTGGTCACCCGGGTGACCATTGCGCACTTTTGAAGTGACCATCCACCAGTTTATGTCTTTATAAAATGACCGTTTTGGTCGTTGTGTAAAATAAAACTACCACCAAATCCGAAATTTTGATTTAATTTAATCAAAATTTCAGAATGTTTGCAGATTTATAATTACTTTATCGGGCAATCTATCTACAGAAGGTGGTTGTCGGTAATTGCTTTTAAAAAATTTCAGAAAGAATCGAATGCGTCATGAAAAATACATAGACTCAGCATTGGCAGCGAAACAACACTCCAGAATCATGGGACGAATGCCAAAAACTCCGTCGCAAATACAAACACAGTACGAATAATCCGATTTTTATTTTCCTTGCTGCAGAAAGTCAAAACGATAATATAATTTAAGTGCAATTATTCGGTGTTTACGAAGATTTCCCCGGTGGGTCGCTGATCGCTGAAACGAAAAGAAAACTTCCTCATAAATTGCACGCAGCAATGATAGATTCTGTATTTAACAATGAAAACGACCATTGAAGTTTATCTTGTGTCGCTGACAAACTGAGGGCGGATGAGACACGCCGTTTTACGAAGATGTCCATTATGACATCATATTCTACCCAAAGCAAGTGGTCAAGACAAACCGAAGTGGAGGTGCAGTGTCGGAAGGAAGCAGCGCTGAAGAGACGTAACTGGTATAGGCGTGGGAAAAATAAAAGAACTGACCTCAGGTACATCTTAGTATGGGGATTTTAACAGGCTAGTTTTCCGCATGTTGAAATGCATTTGTATAACTTTGAAAACCATAAAGAATATTTGCAGGAATGACGAACTACCCAATCAGGTGGAACACAATTAATACCCTCAGAGCAGTGAAAACTTGAGAAATTGCTTGGCTAACCCATACGACAATTTTACTGGCAGAACTGTGTACAATAAATATGATTATACATTTTACATATTTTGTTGTTTTGTATATGTATTCTTTTCAAACAAGACTGTACCTGCGTATAATAATGATATATAGTTATAGAATTACGATTGTGTAAGCCTTGTTACAACTAGTAACTCCTGTTACAATTAGTAACCAACAGCAATTGTCAAGATGCAACAGCTCGTAACTGTTACTAGTCACAAGTTGTGACTAGTTACAAAACATTACTATAGTCACAAGTTGTAGCTAGTCCCAAGTTGTGTATTTTTTAATTGAAAACCGTTACCTTAACCTCAAAAATATTATTGTGTGATTGAATTCACACATTAGATAGAAAATCATGTTTACTTTGTTTTTCCTGAACTTGGCACGCATGTCATAGAGTTCCGGTCCGAATTTCCTATGCCAATCCAATGTCTCGAGAACACTCTGCTCGTCCACTCTTACTCTCTAAATTTCGTCTACCATAACTTTGATGAAGCTCTTGTATTCAGCACGACTTTGAAACTCCAGCATTTCCATTCCTTGGATATTTACATCTCTCTTTTCTCCAGTACGACTCACAGTAATCATTTTCGTTTCCTCCAGCTCTGTACAGAGATGATGACCGGGAATGACGGCACAATCAGCGACAAAGCAATCTTCACGCTTTCGGTTCTCCCAGCACATTGTCTCCACGTTTCGGAGGAAAGGATCAAACTCTGATTGGAATTCGGGTATGGAGGTGTTCAAAACCAATACTCGGAGTCGTTTCTCTCCCTGAAGAAGATGTAACGGAATACTGTTTTGAACAAATTTCACATTGTTTTTATCCAACCTACGAAACAGTTGCAGCGCGTGTTGTTTGTCCTGATGTTTTTCCAAATCTGCTTTCATAGACTTCACAGAAAATTCCTCTTCAGAATAGTTGATAATCAGCTTATCAAACTTGTCTATAAAGTCTTTAGTGGGGTTCAAGATGGTATCAATTAGATCCATACGGAAGAGCAGTTGCTCGAAATTTAGCCGTTCCTGTTGCAGTTCCCTCAACCTCTGCAGCGGGAAAACACTTTGCATATCGTTCCAAATCATCTAGGAAATCACTGATCTCACTTTCCTCTTTTTCCAGACTTGCCAGTAACTGCAGGGCTATGTTGGCACGCCTAGCACCAAGTTTTTGTTTGTGCGTAATTCCTTTGTCATGTATCTTTTGACACGATCGTACAACGGCGAAAGGCACAATCTTGTACTTTGTCGGCATGGTCGTATTAGACATCTGGTCGGAGAAGTCAGGTCCGATTTTGGCGATTACGTCTGGCAGGCCCTCCATTGTTGTTGGGGTATTAAATCCCGTTCGTACATTGCTTCGGCATTCAACTCTAACGTTAATGGTTGAGTTGGTATTTGTCACTGCACCTTTATAACCACCGCCAAGATTCAACTCGTCACTGTTTCAAGCGGATTATATCCTGGTAGGAAGACACCGTGGCATCCGTATTTATGCTACAATCACAGAATTAGAGCAGTGACGACGACATCTCATTGCGAGAAGCTGCAATGGAAGTGAAGATCGAAATTTGTGTCAAGGGTCAAGGTAATTAATCTTTCTCAAAATACGGTTGGAGATTACGGTCGCAAGGGTCCACGTGTTCGTAAGATGTATCTTCCCGGATCTTTATGTAAAATTGTACTTTTCTCGCTGACTTTTTTGTTACTACATTTTCTTCATATTTAATCCAAGCTCCGGCGTTTACAAATCCAAAAAGACGAACCTAAAGTTCTGCTTTAGCATTCCAACCTGATTCCTTGGATCTTTCTTGATAGCTTCTAGTAACGCCATATGACTTTTCGTTTCTTGAGCTCACTTTTCGGGTAATGGTTCCCGGTGGGATAGCGGATGCCGAAATTAAACGTACAGGAAGAAATGATTTTGTCTTCGAATCGTAGAGCTGGAAGAAGTCGGGCTCAGGACCGTCAAATTGCAATTCTACACTTTGTGCGGAAGTAATCCACAATACATACAACAATAGCCACATTGTTGTAAATGGCCTGTTTTCTTAATTACTGGAACCAGGGAATTGCTTGTGCAAGGCAACCAATATTAATATGGTAATACAATAAGACAAGTAGAGTCGTTCGCACTCGAATGGTTTGTCATGAATACGATTAAATCCTAAGGATGTACTTTCCATGCATATTACTGTTATACTTGGAAAGCGTCCTTTTGTTTCCAGGTGACATTTGACACCATTCTTAAAGGAATGCAAAAGGTGATAACGAAGTATTCGCATCACAGTTGAAAGATTGGGGGTACGTGAAACGAGTGTTGTGAGTAAAACGTAATTCGCGCACCATCTACCATATTTTGGATGTCGCAAATGTAAGTATAAGATTAACCGATGGGCCATTTCATTGCACAGGTGGCAATGCTTCATCTAAACAAAATGTAAATACTAGACTGAATATAAATAATTTTGACGAATTTTTCAATTCACTAGCTGAATTAGATTTTCGTGATCTTCAGCAAGGAAGTTGGTAAAGATTTCTTCATCTTCGACCGTATCTATCATATTAATCTTGTTTCGGATTCCGGAACAAGAATTATCATCTGGCCTCGACTTTTCCATTTTAAGAAAGTACTTTGCAATTCCAACAATATCCCAATTTTTTAGTTGTCCATTCCCATTAAACCGAATTTTGATAATACTTTCCATGGTGCTTGGTAGAAGATTGTACCGTCGATAATTTTTCACGTATGAATAGATGCTGAACAATGTCTCGCAGTCCGCGACGTACTTGGGCAACATATGGCTGTTGTTATAATTTCCTTGGTTGTTAAAGTCCAATCTATGTTTGCAAGGGTTAAAAAGGTAGACCAAAATATTTCTGGTTCCTTTTCCTTCTCCAAAACCTAATTGGGATGTTTTACGACTGATTCAAGCAGTCTATTCCAATGAGAAAGCAATACATTGTCTATGTATTTCCATTTAAATCCAAGATTCAGCCGCAAAAATTCTGTTTGACCATATTCAGTTATAGTTGTTCCATTATTCGCAAACTTTGATGGTAAGAAGACATCGTAATTGTCTGTCAGGTCTTCCGGAAACCGTTCATCTATTTCTGTTCAAATGGCATCCACGTAATTGTTCATTTTCTCTTTGACAGAAACAAACACTAATTCTTGTGCTACTTTCCGTAGTTGTACGTTTTCAAATGCGATATCCGTTTCCACAAGATCTTTGATGTTATCTGCTTTTTTCTGTGGCAGTCTCGAAGAACCCGGGGCAATTATTATGGATCTATCCAACAAGTACTTCACATATATTCCATTTGTAATTTCAAGTTGCTTCAGATCTTTTTCAACGTTATTTCTGTATTGATTTTTGCCAATTAGCGAATTTCCACGTTTTTGCAATTTTCGACTCCCAATTACTAAAACATCTATTGCATCTGTCGTGAACGCAATTGTCACCAGGGTATCCGCATCCTTTAGACGGTTTAAAAGTGTTGTCGCCCTAAACCTGACCGCGTCCTAATGAGTGTTATTGCGTGCTATCGTAGCAAGTGTGTCAACTATTATAACAACGCATAATTATTGGCACAACTGCACGCACGTAATGACTAAGCCAACGTAATTTTCTCAAATTTTTTACTTCAAGCTTCACACCATGTTTTTTCATTTGAGACCTAAACTCCTCTCTTCTCGTGTGTGAATGAGAGCAGAGAAATACAAATAGTTCATTTATGAAGCTGTCAATATCCAATGAGAATGAAAACTGCTTAAAGGCACCATTGGCAACCAGATTTGCTCGATGCGCGTGGCAATGAACCGCAATTATTTCGTTGTATGCCCAGTTATTAATATGTCGGCGGAAAACACTTTTTAAACTTGGGTGGCCGTCTGTAGTTACATCAACAAGTTTCTTTCTGATAGCCTCTTCAATTTCTATGCTCGGAAACAATTCATGAATGTTTGGAAAATGTTATCACCTGTTTCGCCGCCTCGGAGATATAGCAATCGATATAAATAAACGTTAGTGGAACCATCATCCGTAGCAGTGTGAGAGAGAATCGCCAGTACACTGTACGCCGAAATATCAGTCGTGGTATCACAACTAATTGAAATTTTCACGTTTGCTTTCACTAGGTTGATTAGATCTACGTGGAGTTTCCCTGCGATTATGTCAGCAACAGCTCTCATTCGTTTTGGATTTCGGTATAGATATCCTAGGTCACTTGTCCCAAATTACCAACGTATTCGTCAGTATAGTGTATATGAGCGAAATCTAATTCCCGTTCTCACAGCCTGAATAACAGCGGCAATTATTACTTCAACACTCTTCGTATGTTCTCTGTATAGACTACCTTCCGCTTCCAATTGTGTTCATAGTTCTTTGCGTGAAGGGAAGCATTAGTAAGCATTGCGAGAAAGCCATTGGAAAATCCAGTCGCAACAGCAAAAATCCTTCAAGTAGCAAAATCAGCAAAAATGAACTCATGGTGGCAATTAAACAAGATGTTTGGAGCGTGTATACGTACAGCAGCTTTATACAACGCTCAAACATGGGCAATAAAATTCACTGATATTGAAAGAATTCAAATAATATAATTTTTAAAAAAATTGCTTTGCATGTCCATGTTCACGCCGAATTACCTTGTAAAGCTCGAAACAGGGCGAAGACACATACAAATTAATATGTGGAAACAGTTATTTCAGCAAGTACTGCAAATTCTTCAAATGCCAAGTCATAGATACCCACATATGGCTCTTACAGATATGCTAAACATGAGGGAACGCTTTCGATCCTGGGCAGAACTAGTGTCAAAGAAACTAGAAACTTATGATATTCACATACAATGGGAACTTGACTACATCAGAAAAGATATCGGCAGATGGCTCGAACAAATTAAGACAAAACTGGGACAGCAGGACATTAAGCCAAGCTTTCAGGCACATACTTTAGAATTGGAAATGAAACTTATTTAATCCCAAGAGAACAGGAAGAAATAACCTGCAAACTATGTAATCTGAACAAATACGACTGTATTATGCACATTATTTTCGATTGCACAATGAGTGACAACAATCTAGTTAACAACACGGGGTCAGATATAGGAAGATATTTCACATAAAAACTGAAGAAGCAGAGAAAGCCATTCACATGTTAAATACTAGCATGAAAAGACGTCAGTTTTTTCTTGAAGAGTGGCTAAAAAAAATCTCCGATTTGCTTTATCTTATTGTCTTTGTGATAATTCCGATACATTAGATAATATATTAAAACTATTTTCAATCGACAACAAAGGAAATTGTAAGTTGACCTGATCACCTATACACAATAATTAAGTTAATTATTAGTTGTTTTTAAATTTTATTTTATTTATATATAAGAACCACTGAGAAGAACTTGAATACGTATGTATCACAAGCTAGAGTATGTAATACAATTTAATTTAAACATATATAAGGAAAGTATATCTAACATACCAAAATCAAATGACGACATGAATTCATTATACCTATCTATCATAGTATCTTTATTTTCATTTCACTTTCACTTATTCATGTATTTATTCATTTCATTTTAGTTTTACTACATATTTGATAATATAGGTCACTGGATGAGTATAAAATTACTTTGGAGGAAAAATGTAATGCAAATATTATATGTATCCATGGAATACCCGAAGGATGCAAGAAAATCGTATCTTATCTTATCTTATCTTAGTTCTTTCCCTCGCAATCCTTGACGAAATAGTTTTAAGTATTCCATAGACATCTTATGCGGTTTGCTTTGCTGGTGTGCCAGTAAACTCTGCCTGTTTCTACTTCGTGCTTTGCCTGCTTGATTTAGTGATTTTACGTTTGTGTATCCGATACCGGTTTTCATTATTTTTCCAAATATCGGCGAATTTTGGCGGTCGACAAGTATGGTTTGCTGGTATAATTTGTAGTACAACTTACAACGCATCTTTTTCGTCGGTATCAAGTATTCAACCCAGGTACATGTTGGCATTGTAAGTAAATGATCAATATTAATGGGCTTGTATGCTAGATTATTTACTGCGTCGATTTGATTCCGCGGAAATTGGCTGCAGTTTTCCCAGAACATTGACGAATCGTTTTCAAGCTCCTGCTCAAAAATATCAATCGTTTTCTCATTCAAATCATTATCTTCATATTCGGTACTGCGGTCGGGTTCGTCTAGCTCATCCATCTCTTCACAACTGTTGGCTGGTGTAGGAGAATCTACAGTCTGGGCAAACGGTGTTGTCAACCCTTGCGATGAATCGTCATCGTTCGTGACTAAAGCCACGTAGCGCCGTGTTATTGGAGCCGTCGTAGAAGGTACAGCCACGCATAAGTTTTCTGCAGCCGGTGTACGTTTGGATTCTTGAAATAGCTGTGGTTGAAGCGGAAGGTAGAGTTTGCCATTGTCTGCAGCATCTTCACAGCGACTGAAACTTGCGTATCAGATTGCGTTGGGATAAGTACGTCTCCGTCATTATAGCCGTCAAAGTAGTCTTGAAATTCAGTGTAGCTGTCGGGATGATCAGATAGAATATAAAAATCGTGTAGGGATCCCATTAGGACATCCTTAGTTCGGTCACTGATGTAAGTTTCCGTAAACGACATTCCCTCTTTCGTGAGTTTAATATTATCCAAAGTTGTTGGGACATCATTGTGAACGAGTACGACTGCAAACTCTCTGTTCTTAGGGAGCGAGAATTTGTTTCTTGTAAGACTTCTGCTAGCTTTGCAATTATCCCACTGAAAATTCGACTGCATGTTTTGAGTTCCAATCACATACAACCATTGGTCACGCACCATTTGCGTTCCTTCTAAATGACACACTGCAAGTAATCTTGTTTTCGCTATTATTAAAACAGCAAGCTTCGTCATTAACAAGGATTTAGGTAATGACCCTGGATGACAGTTCGTTTTTAATTCAACATATGGGTCGGGTTCCACATTAATTTCGTTAATCAATATCTTGCATGATGTGGGAAACTCTTTTTTCGGTATCTCGGAAGGAGATTTTCTCGGTGTGCATACGGCAAACCCAATGCAAAAGAACAGCAGCAGCGGAAATCTAAAGCAAAAATGGTTTTTGAACCTATTATACCACAAATATTTTAAAATAATTTACCTTACCTTGACTTCTTTTTCCGTCTCATCTTGATGTTTGCTCGTTGAGTACTGTTTTACGGAAGCTATTGTTACGACCATGGCGTCGACGAAAAATCAATATTCCATGAGAGTTTGAAGTCCATGCGGAATGTGCGCATTGACAATCTATTTCTACGTGCTTTGTATCTACCTCATACTTGATATACATACAATATGTATCTATCTGCTGCCTATAAATTGATAGCAGAAGGAAGTCGAAAACGTGAATTTTGATGCTCAAGTGAGAATATATTCAACAGTATACGTAGGTCTTAAACCATAAATTAAAAAAAGGGGGACCTAACAATTTTCGTACTAATTTTTATTTTTTATAATAAATAAATAAAGTATGATTTAATTAACAGGGCCTATAGTTGCATTAGCTGGATTTTGGCCCAAAAAAGCAATGGGTCTCTTAAAAAAGTGGTGGCTATAGGCCCCTAGGCTTCCTGTGGTTCAAGCTCTGACTATAGCTAATTTATACATGTTTGCGGCTGTTAAATATGAATTATATAAGCATGAAATATTTACTGCAGATTTTGCACTTGACAAGTGCAATAAATTTGTTTTTGCAGTAGTTGAATGCCTTGTATCTGTTAAATAATGTATTGATTATTGTAATTTCGTGGGATAAATTGTAATCCGATAAAATTTAATAATAAAAATGAGTTTGTACAACTTTTAATAACAACCCCACTTACTTACGTACCGTATAGTGGCATAGATTGGTACGTATTCCAATGAATAGTTTGGTTCTTCCATTTCCTATGTAGTAACAATGAGCTTAATGCATCGTGATTATGTTGCAACGTCGAGATTCTCAACAATTGCCAATGTAATCTCGGCCTCATGTGCCTTATTCAAAAATTTGTGGGTGATTTATTCCAATATTCCTCCCTAGGTAAATTCAAAATGCTCAAATTTCTAGTGCACGTCTGCAAACGGCAAAAAACATTGTGGAGTGGGCCGTGAACTGACAGAAGTAAAACTGACGTAACTTCAGTGTTTTCTAGGGACCCGTCATGTAGTCGATCATGAGCGGGGTCCGTATTCCGGTATCACTTAACATCACGCCGGGTGGGCTACTGCCCAAGCCCTATCTTGCCTATGTATCGGTGGACTCTCTTGCATTACTCTACCTACCACACAGTGTACTCCCATTAATGGTTCCATTAACAGTTCTCCGTTTCCTGGAATCAGGATCAGGAACGGAGTGGTCCCGGGGAGTACACCAATGCATTTGCAGGATAGGGTTTGGGCGTGATGAGAAGTGATACCGTTTACCGGAATGCGGACGCCGCTGATGATCCACTCCGACATGACGGGGATAGGGATGTTCCTATTTCCTATTGACGGATTTTAAAATATTGATATTGATGACGAATTTTCAATATTGTCAATATGGCATATCAATATCACTAGTAACACTCCTCGATTTAGGTTCTTTCCAATGGAGAAAGTTAACATTTTTTCAAAATAATGAATCCCTTGATCCCGATGAGTTTTAGTTTCGGGATTAAAAATTTTAGAAAACTTTATGGGATTACGGATTACAGATTAATTCTTTTCCAAAATATTTTGAAGATTAAATCCGGGATTATTTAATCCTCAATCCCAATCAGTAATCCCGTGATTTAATCCGGGATTGTCACAATGTTGAATTAGATATGGATATTGCGGATATATACACATAAAGGTAAGGCATAACTTAACACCCATGTTATGTTAGTTCAAATACAAATATACAAATCTTTCAGGTTTACTTCTTTCTGCGAAATTTCGCCAAAATCC
>JAQGBT010006428.1:0-12505 GCA_034698585.1 Disparrhopalites patrizii
TTCGCGTTTTTCTCTATTTCTTTCCTAATTTCTTTCGCGTTTTTCTCTATTTCTTTCCTAATTTCTTTCGCGTTTTTCCGATATTTTCTTTTTCACTTCCTCTCTTCAATTTCAATCCTAGCGTGTCTCTTTCCTATTATTTGCTTGCTGTTTCCGTGATTTCTTAACCCTTTCTAGCTTTCTCTCCTTTCCTGTATTTTTTACATTTTCTCTCTTCCTAATGGACTACCTTTATTTCTCTTTCTTCCTTTCTCTGGAAGTACTTCCCCTTCCCCCAACAAATAACTTTGCATAAACTGTGAAACTAGGATGAAAAGTGGCCGAAAGGGCTCTTTATCCATCAAACGAAAGAAATAGTATAAAAAGTATAGTAATAACAGTCAGATGAAAAAATACACTCA
This sequence comes from Disparrhopalites patrizii, assembly GCA_034698585.1. Taxonomy (NCBI): domain Eukaryota; kingdom Metazoa; phylum Arthropoda; class Collembola; order Symphypleona; family Sminthuridae; genus Disparrhopalites; species Disparrhopalites patrizii. The sequence continues at coordinate 402 of JAQGBT010006428.1, forward strand.
TACTGACTGATTTTTGCCGCCTCGACACATACATATGTAATGTAAGTATATCTTGGACGGTAATAAAGAGACACGTGCAGGCATGTACATATCTAATAAGTTGCTCCCATTGTATCTAATACCTGTACGCACACGCGAGTCCCAATTTCCATAATCACTTATTCCCTCCATTTCCATTTCCATTGTAATTTCCATTCTTCCTACTAGCCGTCTTCAAGAGCACAATCATCCTTCATTTTTCATCCATGGCAAAAATTAATGAATGGCTATATTCAGGAGCCACCCCCTCGTTAAATTCGTACTTTCCCGTATTTCAAAACTCCATACAATGGCGGTGTCTCTCAAAAGGGTCAGGAGAAAGTCGGGAGCTCCCCGAGTGTGATGAAGTGATTAATGCGGGAAAAACACACGTGCTATATACACAAGTACTTGGGACTTATATAAGATGATTGTCTTGGAAATTACTAAAGCAAAACCTTGTCCATTAATCCCACCGTGTCCGTGACACATGGGGATTCCCACGTTAATGGTAATAACATGTGCCTAGGGAGAAAAGTACTCGCAGTCAATCTTCTATTCAAACATTTTTTGGCAACACTTTGACTTTCTTGCACTCACTTGAGCAGCGAAGGTTTCATATGATTTCTGGGGAAGAATTTAGGACAAAACATTATTAATTGTTATCAAGCTTTGAAGTGTACAAGAGGTAGGGAAAATGTGAGGGGAAAAAAACATTTTACATTTACACCTGTAACATTTGTCAAGGTTTTGATCTAATTAGCGACTTTAAAAAAAACCATCCACCGATTTGTTTTCATCGAACCGAAAAGAATTACAAGGGATTTAGTTGGCATAAGAAATTCATATTGACCTCTTTTTTTGTGGAATTCCACACATTTATATGGAGGTAAATAATTTCTGCCAAAAGAAATTTTTCTTGTCCTTCCACTTTCACCCAAAAAGCTTCCATCTACTCATACCGAGAAGGGCTTTTATAAACGTGTGAGCTTTTATTTAGATTATAATCCGTTTTTTTTTGTAATTCTCCAAAAACGTTACAGACTTGTGTGTGTCACACAAACAAGTAATTATTAGTAAGTGAGAGAGCATGTAGGAACGCGGAGATAAAAATCATGGGAAAAACAAAAAGCTGCAATGACTTTGCTTTGTCTAGCCCATGCATTCCTTCCATATTATTTGGTACTTACAATGCTATGGAGCAAATACATAATTCAGGATTTTTGAAGGAAATTCCCGGGTATCACCCCCATAAGATGGGAGCCGCCTCCTATTCACGTGAGATTTCGAAGAGAATTCAGTCATTATGAGTTCAAAATTAGATTTTTTTTCTCGTCCGTTATACTAGAATAATTTAGGTTTATATGGGTAAATTCTCCGGAGGAAGTATTTCACATTTGCAACGCCTCATCCACGTGCGAATTCTGGCAAGAAAACAAAGAATTTCGTACCATTTAAATAATTTTTTTTTAAATTTTCCAGAAATTAAAAAAAAAGGAAATGAACTTATAATGATACATTACATCGTTTAGTGAACTAAATCGTATAGGTTATTGTTTAGTTGCCATACGGCTGTATACATGTACTTATGTAATAATATGGGAAATTGCAATTGCACAAGAGGTAATAAACACAAGTGTTCCCCTTGCAAATGCAATGCCATCAAGTCGTTGGCTGTAATGCAATGACTCTTGCCAAAGTCACCGAAAAAAGGATGGGGAGAGTGAGGAATGTAACGGGTATTCCATTAAAATAGTAGGGAAGAGTTCAAAACACAAATTTGTATTTGCCAAGAAAAAAAACATTAAAATGCAATTTTCTCCCCTTCTTCCATATCCTCGTGCGGGGCTCCCAAAAACATTTCTGGATCCTGGCCCAGTCGCCGTATTTCCTACCCATTTTTTCCACAATTGTCGGGAACTTTTGAGACGCCCAAATTTTTTTTTTTTCGTATCACGGTATTGGAACTCAAGCAATTGAAAAATGTGTATGGCCACAAAGAATCTGTACTTTTGCATATCCTCGTATGTTCAACTTAACTTCTCTCATTTAGGATTCACAAGCCTTTTTTTTACGGAATTACACCAAAGAAATGACGCGGTTAAAACCCGCCGCTCACACAGAAAAAATGTGGAAAAAATCGAATCTGTTTTTTTATTTCATCGTGTTTTCCGTCAGCACTAAAAAAAGGAGAAAATATATTCGTAGAACCTCTTTGAAAAATTCTTCCTCTTGAAAAAAGGATTCATTTCCCATAAAACAATTATACTTCACATCACGTATTTACTGCTAGGGGAAAATCTAGAAGTTCTTTTTATTTTTTATTTATTGTATTTTTCGGGGGGAGGAAAAAACACATGCGTGATTTCTGGCATTACAAAAAACAGAAATACTTTTCTTTTTTTCCCGCCATTCATCTCATTCTTGCGGGGAAACGTTCTATTTCCTCTGAGAAAAGGGAAGACGTAATGTAGGGAAAATAATTGTTCTGCATACCTCATTATTATTCGCTGCGTGCCTTCAATTACAATGAGTCAACCACATATTTCCCTGCACGCAATCCCCATTTTTTCTCCTCTGGAATGCCACAATATGTAAAGATAATAGCAATAATAACAAGAATTAAAGGGGAAATAGCATACAAAAGAAACAGAAAAACTTTTCCCCAACAAGTTGTCAATACAGCTGAACTACCAGCTAGTCTTCACTAAGCAAGCTTCACCAAAGCACGAATAAAATCCGTTTCCATTCCCTTCAACGCTATGAATTAACGGGAGGAAAAGCATTTTGGGGATTTTCTATAAAAGGGCTCTTCCACTAATCTGACATTCAATACCCCAAATGGCTTTTGTTCATCAAAAATGTAACAACAGTGACAGAAGCGGATGTATAAGGATTATAAAGATAGAGAGAGAGAGAAGAGAGAGAATTGATAATAATATTGAATAGAAACAAAGAATAGAGAAAGCAAATAGATTAAAAAAATTCATGAAGTGAAATAGACGATTTTAATAGATAAAAGGATAGGAAAATTTAACGAGAGAAAAAGAGGAAATTTTACAGTAAAAATAGAAAATTCTCAAAAGAAAAACAGTAAATGTTCAAAGAGGGAAAAGAAAATGAAATTTTTAAAAGAGAAAGAGAAATAAAATTTTCAGCAGGGAAACGAAGAGAAAATTCTCAAAAGAGAAACAGAAAGAGCATTTTCAAGAGGGAGAAGATGAGAAAATTTTAAACTGTAAAAAACTAGAGAAAGTTTCCGAAGAGAGAGAAAGACTAGGATAGATAAAAAGTGAGTGTCAAATTTCAACATTGATAAAACAGGAAAGTCAATTTAAAAGGAAAGAGAAATTTGGAGAGATAAAAAAGAAAGAACATGGTAAAAGACAGAAAGAGAGATATGTTTAGGATAAAAGAGAAACTAACAAAACAAAAATATTTCTAGGAAAAAAAAGCATTTTCATAACTAAAAGAAGAAAACGAGATAGAAACAGCAAGAAAGAGAAGAAACGAAGAAAAGACAGAAAAACAGACAAGACGTCAAGAAATGGAAAGTCAGAATTTTGAAGTGAGACAAGGAGAGGCAAATGAGAGAGATATCAAGGAAACAGAGAATGGCAAATGAACGAGGACGTGAAAAAGGAGATCAAAATGGAAGAAAAATGAGAAATGGCGAAGTAAAACGGAGAGAGAAAGTAGTGAAGTGGATGAAAAGGGATAGTCCGCGTATTAATCCCGTATTAAATGCTCACTCCAGGCCACAGAAATACAAAAACAAACTACACGGAAAGTCAACGACATCAGAAGTCCAAAGAAGATTGCTGTGAAAGAGAAAAAACCAATGCATATCCTTTTTCCCTGATTTCCTCTTCTTTCTCCTTTCTCCGTCTCTCTCTATCTGACTTTATAAAAAATGTCTATACAACTTTTTGACTTTCTCCCCTCTCCCTTTTACTACAGCCCCGTAACCTTCTATATGGAAGGTACTCAACCCCTCCGTATAAGCCAACCGTTGAAAGAACCTTGAAAAGTAAATTCATTCACTCCTAGTTTTTTTTTTGCTCCCTCCACAATACACGACTGCAGTAGTAGAAAATTGATTTTTTTTAAATCCCTACTACAAACATGGTGTAAAGAAAAGTTGGGGAAAAGTTCAAAATAAAAAAAAATAGTCATGTCCCCTCTCTCCACTCAGCCACGGGCACTTGAATGTGGAAGGACGAAGAAAAATGTGAGTCAAAGAAATGTATAAAAGACGGGAAACAGACATGGAAACCATACAGGGCCAAGATGGTGAAAGCACACGGAGAAAGAACTGAGAAAGGGAAAAAAGTTTACATGAGATGCTATTATTACCCTGAGACAATGGAGTCTCCCTCAACCGTGACTGTGGACCCATTCCAGTCACTGAGAATCTCTTTCCTTCGAGCTAGAGCAAAACTTGGGGGAAAATCTCTTCTTTCCAGGGAGCATAATAAAAAACTACAGCAAAAGATATATTGTCGACAACAATGTATGAAAAAAAATTTTTTTGCACGGACATGTTCCCGCACAAAGTTTTATTTGTTACTGGGACAACGAATGACCTAGAGGGAAGCCTTAATAAACATTGCACGACAAATTCTATGTGCTTGCGGTCATTTCATGTCAAATACGATTCAACTTCAAACGCTGATTGCATAATCAAGTGCAAATATATCTAGGGAACGATCTCTCCTTCATTCCTCTTTGTCCCTTTTTTGTTTGTCCTCTTTATTTTCTCCGCTTTTCCCTTCTTTGCCACCCTATTTTCACTGTTTATGTGTTTTTCTATTCTGTCACTCTCTTTTCTCTATCATTTCTTGTTTTCAATTTATTTTTTACTCTTTCACTGTCATTTTTCTATGATTATTTTTCTCTCTCTTTGAATTTTTGTCTACCTTTTTTATTCGTTTCTTCTCTCTCTTCGATTCTGCGTCTTCTCTTTCGATTTATCTCTATTTTATTTTTGTCTCTCTCTTTGATTCTTTTTTCTTTCTCTCTCTCTCTCTCTCTCTCTCTCTCTTTGATTCTTTTTTCTTTCTCTCTCTCTCTCTCTCTCTCTCTCTCTCTTTGATTCTTTTTTCTTTTTCTCTCTCTCTCTCTCTTTGATTCGTTTTTCTCTTTGTCTCTCTCCATTTGATTTTTTTTTCTCTTTCTCTCTTTGATTCTCTTTTCTCTCTATTTGATTCTTTTTTTATCTATTTGGTTTCCCCCCCTCTATTTCATTGTTTTTCTCGTTGATTATTTTTTTCTCCCATTGTTTATCTTAGGTACTTTATCCCACCTTTTGTATCAGTGTCTATCTCTCTCGCGTTTTATCTCTCCATGTCTCACTCTTATTCTCTCATCTCTGTGACTAAGGTTCTCCCTTTGTAGCTCTCGTTCTGTCTCTGTGTCTATCTCTCCTTCTCTTGTGTGTACTGCCTTCCTCTCGCTGTCTCTCTGACTCTCTCTCTCTCTATAGCCTCTCTTCGTAGAGTCAAAGTGAAGAACATGTACTGGGAATCACGGACATGTAATTATGACCTTGTCCATGAAGAAGTTTCATGTAGGGATTTTTATGGGCATACCCCTCAGGGGCACCCTCATCGTGGTCGACAGAGCGTAGCGGGTACCCCTGTGCGCATAATTACTCGTATAAGTGGTGAAGTGTCTACCTCCGCTACAATGCTACTCCCCTCCATAATATTTACTGGAGAGACTAGGACAATTTCCAGTCATTTCTTTTCACTACTACCACCACTCTGCTCTCCAGAAATGAAGGCCAACAACCACTGTTCGTACCCTCTTCGGGGGTGGCCAAAAATGAGCTTGCCGTGCCTGGCAGGAGCATCTAAAATATAGCTCATATATGACATCCTTAGCTTAGCTTGAGCGACCTTTTTTAAAATGTAATATGTCATATCGGCCAAATTTAGCAGATTTAATTGTAAATTTAGCAGATTTAATTGTAAATTTAGCAGATTTAATTGTAAATTTAGCAGATTTAATTCTAAATTTAGCAGATTTAATTCTAAATTTAGCAGATTTAATTCTAAATTTAGCAGGTTAAATTCAGCATGGAGGCTTACTAATTGTGTCTCAACAAGGTTTATCTGCTCCTACTTTGGAAGGAGAAAGAAGGAGAAACTACCCTGACAATTCCTTACCAGAAGAGGGATTTGGATAGATTTGGAGATTAGACTTGGGATTTATATTTGTTAGATTCTCAATAAAATTGAGCAAACAAACATTTCAAATATATCATTGATGTCATTTTTATTGGGATGGAAAAGTTTGGGTGGGACTGCCACAGGCGTAAATCATATGTTAGCACCCTGTACTCTCATAGTCGTGGCCATTACTCTAAACTGCTATGCTTACTAATACCTGAACTACCATGTGGTTCTTAGTGCTGCTCAATGACAATGTACGACAGACTTTTTTTTTTACTGCTATCACTTCTTATTTCGATGCGAAGAAGTTCTCTCCCTCGAGGAGCATAAGAAGGTGCAATCAGGTCTCATAACAAACTCGGGAATATAAAATCCTTCCCCTCTTCCTTACCTCCCAAGAGAGAAAGCTAAGGAGAAAGACTTTGAGGGAGGGAAGGAGAAATGGAATGGATTGAGGAAGAAAGTCAGAGAGCTAAAAAAAAAAAATTTGTTCTTTCTCCGAAAATCTTCATCCTCATCTCTGCCTCTCTCCCTCTTTTGTATGTACCTCTCCTGCATTTTACCACAGCATTAAATGGTGGTAAAATCCTACCACCAAGTTCTATATAATGTAAATACCACCAGGATGCTTTATTCCTTTTTGTGAAGATAGGACGAGCGAGTGTGAGGGAGAAAATGACAAAGTCTCTGAAATTCCATTTTGCGGATTTGCCTTTTCGGTTTTACGTATGTACACATTACACATGTATGTTGTATAGACGAGGCTTCATGTGTAAACCGACTCTCTCCTTCCCTTTCTTTATAATACACCTTCCAAAACTCGTTGGCTTTCTCTTCTCGGAAATTATACATACACAAGCACACAAACCTTTCATTCCATGCCGCTTGTATCCTTTTACTCGACACTACTTCAAAGTCATTACATTTCGAATTCCTCTTATTAACACACGGCAATCGTTCTCTTACCAAACAATCTCAAAGTACACGGGGGAAACGAATGCAGGCACTGGCCTTTTATATTATTCCTTTCGTCTTTGTTTCCCCCTCCTTTTTCCTGTCTCTCCTTTTCTATCTCATTTCCCATTTTTCTCGCTTTTTACATCATTTTCTCTCTCTTTATTTCGTTTTATGTTCCTCTTGTTCTTCATATTTCTCTCCCGTTTCCTTTCTTTTGGTTTGTCTGCTAATTTCTTTTTTTATTCTGTGCATCTTTCGTATTTACTACTTTTCTCCTTCGCCCCTCTTTCTCCATTTTATTGTCTCTCTCCATTTCACTGTCTCTTTCTCCATTTTACTGTCTCTTTCTTTTTCTCCATTTTACTCTCTATCTCTCTTGCTCCATTTTTATGCCTCTCTCCTCTCTGGTGGCTCTCTTGTCAGGCCCTGTTTCTTTTTTTCTATACCTCTCTCTCTCGCGCTTTTACAACCACTTTCTCTCATTTTTTGTCTGTTACAGTCTCTTTATTTTCCTATTTTTCGTTTCTTTGTTTCTCTTTTCTACCTCTTTTCTTCCCTTTGCTGTTATTCCATTTGTTTCCCGTGTTCTTTTTTGCTGTCTCTTTTTCTGTTGTTATATGACTCTTTGTCTCTTTTTTCACGCTCGTGCGTTTTTTACTCTCCTTCTTTCTCTCTCTTTGTTTATTTCTATTTCTCTATTTCATTCTCTCCTTCTTTCTTTGAATCTTTTCCTTTATTTTAATTTTAGTAGTGCTCTCTCACTTTGCTTGACTTCCCTATTCCTCGCCTCACCTTCCTTCTTCACATTGTTGTCTCTCCTTCCATTTCGCAGTCCATGTTCATGTCCCCTTTCTTTATATTCTCCATTTTAGCACACGTGTCCCAAAACTCGTTACTTTATTTTTCATGACATTCAGTGTGTACCTCCCCTCTCTACGTGTTTCCTGCCCTTCCTTCTCTTTTATCTCTCTCATTTCACTCCTTTTCATGTGTCTCTCTCTTTGGTCTTTGATTTCATGTCATTATAATGTCGAAAATTATCTATTCTCTGCAATGGCTACACAGAGCAACTAGCGGCACATCAAATTGCTTTTGTTCCCCCTTTTATACCCGTAAGCATATATAACTATATGGAGAAAGTCAATAAAACCATCCCATCTTCTCACTCTCTCCCACTTTGTGTCTCTCTCATTCTCTCTCTTCTCTCTCTCGACCAATCTCAGTCATTCCATGCCCATTCCTCGCCTTCCCTTTGACCGTTCCCAAAGAAGACGGTGGGAGGAACTTTTTCCCTTTACACACAACAGTATCATTTTATCACCTTCCCCCAAAACCAGAAAGATTCAATAATGCACTTGTTTAAGCACTTTATAAAGAGTCTCCTCCAGTTTGTTTGTATTGTCAAAGTTACATTGTATGGATATACTCGTACAATTTGGGGGAAGAGGGGAAACATGCTACATATTCCATCCACATTTCGTGTACTCTCCTTTCACTCAGTCTTTCCTCTCTGATTGCGACGGAGCACACAAACACATAGGAATAGTGGGTAACAGTGAAATGCCGGTGGTGTGGAGGAAGGTGTATGGCATATAGAGGAGACAGACAAGCATTACAATGGGAAATTTGAGCGTGTAGAAAGGACGGGGGAAAGTGGAGGCATTTAATGGTATACTGTTGACACACGACGCGTGAAGAACTACGTGTATATACATTACTTTTAAGTATTCAATTAAATCTGAAAGGGCTGGAGGAAGGAGAAAGTATGTTCACAAAGCTCTCATTGAAATGCAACTAGGATTCATACCAGACTGTGTTCCACACTAAAAATTGCCTTTCAACTTCTGTAGCACTCTTTCCCCCCACCCCTCAAAAGAGCCTTGTCATTACAAAGTCTGGAAAAACCGACATGCATAAATACATACGTAAAACCCTCACATTTTCGAAGACTTTTCAGCCACCAAAAAAAAGTCATACTGAAAGGACACTTTGACGTGGTGAATGGTGGGACATGAAGGGAAATGATGGGATATGAAGGTGCAGGCGTGAAGACGGAACTTGATGCCGTATTTATTAAGAGTGACCCACAACCTCCCATTATTTTTTCTGCTCCTCGCCCAACCCTTTTCTCTTTGTCCTTCCCCCCCCCCCCACAATATCCTGAACGAAGAGCCGTCCTCAATTTCCATAAAGACATACACATAGTGGAACTGTGACATGGCGGGAGGGCTGGTTCTAATTAACAGCTCCAGGAGAAGGAATCCCTCCAATTCAGATTTAGCCCGAGGATGCTGTGGCTCCAGCAAAAGGGGAAAGAGATAGCCTCGCAATTCCCCAAAATTTTCTACCGACCTTGGTGGTGGTAGAATTCAAGTAATGAGAATGGTTGAAGATGCAAAAATAATCATTATTTCCAAATTAATTCCAGTGAAAGTTCTTTTCCTATTCTTCCCTCTCACTCGAATGTTTATTCACGGTAATTACGAACAACTACAAAGACTATAAAGATCCTTTTCCCACATTTTCCTTGTTCTTCATCCCACATAAATCCGACCTGGTTTTTCTCCCCTTCAAATTCCAGGGATCCACCCGACTGGGAGTAATTTTGAATTTTCCGTCCCTACACGTTCCAATGAGGACGGAATGTTTTTGTTTATCACACTTTTGAACGGGAAAAGGAGGGGAAAGTAAATAAGTGACAATGATGCAAGGAACCGGAAGAAAATATTAAAAAAAATAAGAAAGGAGGAGATGGACAAAGAGAAAGGGCAATGCTTATCGGCCATGATTCCTAACAAAAGAAAGATTTTTTGGGGGGTCCTTTCCCCTTCTGGCAATGCCTTGAACAGACAGAACGTAAATATATATTTTGCACAAGGGAACACAGAACAAGGGGAGAAGGACATGGCCAACCACAGGTTGAGTCCACACCAAATCTCAAATAGAACAAGAAAAGAAAACTTTTCCCATTCTATTCAAAGAAGTAAAAAAAAGGAGAAAGGAACTAGATTGACTATTAATACATTTTGCCCCCACAGACCAAGAAGGGGGAGACGAGAAAGGAGTGAGAGTTGGCAGGGAGAAAGTGGAGAAAGGAGAGGACCAATGTGTTTTATTCCTAAACACTTTTTTTCCCCCTCCCAATCCTTTTCACATTCTAACAATGCAGGGAAAGCTTCATACATACATATGTTTCTATGTGTTGGGTGAAGTAGTACATGCAGATGCACTTTACATTTTTTTTCCCTCCACCTCCCCATCTTTACTATTTACTTCGGCTTTCTCTTCTCCCTCATCTTTTTTCTTCCCCCTTCTATAATTTTTTCTTCTTCTTCCAAGACCCTACAAATAGGATGCTGAGTCAACTGGGAGTGATTCCAATTTATTTCCTGTCTATGTTTATTTCAACAGAGGAAACCGGAGTCCTTTTAAACTGGAGAAAGGAGGAGGGAAAAGGGAATCGTATCTTTATCTCCTACCTTCCTCTCTCAAAAGCCCCACAAAAGCACATTCACTGACAAGATTTTCTAAGATTTCCTTTTTCTCCATACATATATATACACACCATTTCTGTAAACCCAGGAGTCCCCAAAGTTTCTTTGGAGCTTACAAAATATTTCCCCCTAATAAATCCTCCCTATCTTTTCCCTCCTTCTCTTCTCTCTCTTTCTCTCCCTTGAAATAAAGGGGAAAGTCTTTTATTTTCACATTCTCAAGGTTCTCCCAGCTACTTGATATGGACAAGAGGGAGGAAATAGACCAAAAACAAGGTCCATGCAAAAATTATGCATAAAATGTTCAATTTTTTTATGAAAAAATTCCTATCCCCCCAGAAAATGTGTAGTGTCTCCTCATTATCTGTCAAAAATCCACGATGCGATTTAAAGTAACTAGTTGCTCCCTTGATCCGTTGGTGGGGCTTGAGGGGCAGTGAAATGTCTTATAAATTTCACAAAATCCCCTCTTTTTCCGGCAAGAAAACTACAGAGAGCAAAATAAACTGCTACTAAACGTCCTCCTCCATAACACTTGACTGTACTGCCTTGGACGAAGGGAAAAAAAGTATCTGTACAAAAGGGAGACAAGTTACACGGACCTCCCATCAGAGAGTACAAAAAAACATAGCGTGGGAACACAATTCTACACTGACAGGCTTACATGTGCACCGAAACCATCCATCCTCCTTGAAGAGAAAGCCTTTCATGTCCGCACAGATACAAAATGAGGGAGAAAGGAGCTTTACTCCCGTCTGGATGGGCATATCATATGTATGTTAGTATTCCATGGGAGGAAATTGCATGTCCATGCATGGGGGATTTCTATGGACAGAATACATTCATGATTCCCGCCCTAATCCTTCCCAGTATCCATTCTGTCCAAATATCCTTTCATTCCCCACCCACCCCTCACCCCCCAAAAAAGGACACTGAACTTCCCAATTTTTCTTTGATAGAAACACGTCATAATACCTTAAAACATGTTCCCTCTACCAAACCAATAAACTTCGGATTGTATCCCATGTAATAGGCGCTTTTTTAATAAGTTCCCCCTGAACACATGGGAAGCTTTCCCCAGGAAGCAACAGAATTATCTTTGGATCAATTATCTTCCTACCTGTTGTAAGGGTTTGACCAAAAAATCGACCTAATATCTCGACCAAAAATTGGCCGTACAAATAGGACCATACCATACCATCTTCCTCCACAAAGCCCTCCGTTTTATATTTTATTAAACGGATTCTGACATTATTATTTTATTATGAAATACATTTTATTAAATGGATTCTGACATTATTATTTTATTATGAAATACATTTTATTAAATGGATTCAGACATTATTATTTTATTATGAAATACATTTTATTACATGGATTCTGACATTATTATTTTATTATGAAATACATTTTATTACATGGATTCTGACATTATTATTTTATTATGAAATACATTTTA
>JAQGBT010006429.1:0-12504 GCA_034698585.1 Disparrhopalites patrizii
GTTGTTATAGAGAAATGTTGTTATAGAGAAATGTTGTTATAGAGAAATGTTGTTATAGAGAAATGTTGTTATAGAGAGACTCTCCACTGTATATACACATATGTATTTCCACTTTTAGACCAGACAATAATGGCTATGAGCCAGAGCAGCGCCAATTCTAGTCACAATTTGGCTCTTTTATTCTTTTTAATTGTACAGCGGAGTCTCTCTATAACAAGTCCCTTTATAACAACTAGCAACATTTCTCTGTAACAACATTATGTCTCCCCCTTCGTACATATAAGGTACATATTTTATGTTCTATATAACACCTTTTCCCTGTAACAATACCTTTCGCCATTTCCTCCAACGTTGCTGTAGAGAGACTCTGCATATATGTAGGTGTAACGGTATAGGAGAATTTTCTTGGTCCTCTCTAAACAACATGTATTAACCAAATAATACTGATTTTAAGATTATCCCGACGCTTTACGATTATGATGAGTATAGGCTAATCAAGCGTAATTTAACTGCATTAAACTTAAGATTATAACCTTTATAATAATTTGGATTACCCTGTATTTCGCGTAAGTTTAACCTGCGGATTAATCCGAATTCGCTTGTATCAAGCTTAATATTAAAGCTGATTAATCCGGACTCGCTGGTATTAAGCTTAATATTAAAGCGGATTAATCCGGATTCGCTTGTATTAAGCTTAATATTAAAGCGGATTAATCCGGACTCGCTTGTATTAAGCTTAACATTAAAGCTGATTAATCCGGACTCGCCTGTATTAAGCTTAATATTAAAGCTGATTAATCGGGATTCGCTTGCATTAAGCTTAATATTAAAGCGGATTAATCCGGATTCGCTTGTATTAAGCTTAATATTAAAGTTGATTAATGCGGATTCCCTTATATTAAGCTTAATCCGGATTCGCCTGTATGTATGAAGCTCAATGTTTAACATTGATTAAGCTGGATTAACCTGTATTATGCCTAATATTAATCTTGCTTACTTCGGATTAACCTTAATATGCTAAATATACTCAGAATACTCTACATATAGTCGTAAGCTTAACGTTAATTTTGATTAATCTGGATTAGCCTGTATTAACTTTAATATTAACCTTGCTTACTTTGGATTAACCTGTAGTAAGTAAGCTTATCCTGATTAATCCTGGATTAGCTTGCCCTAAGCTTAATATCATGGAGATCTATCTTGAAAGAGAATTTATTTGCGCTTGATGTCACACTTTATTTTATGTGATGTGTACATATATTTGAAAAAATAAAATCCGAATTGCCCGCAGATCCACATAGAGCACGCGGATGTGGAAGGGAAATGCGCCATTGACGAGTTCGTGACGACCTTCGATGGACTGACGTACGCCAATGAGCTGGAAGGGACCTTTGTCCTCTATCGTCACCAGACCCTCCCCTACGAGGTCCAGGTGAATCTCCGTAAATGTAACAAGAGACAACTTTGCAATTGTGGGGTGGCCATCCGATTCGGGGAGGTCATGATTGCCGCAGATGTCTGCACCACGGGTCGACTTCGCTTCTGGAGTTACACGCTGGACGGGAGTTATGTGGAGCCCGCCAAAATATCCCATCGACCCCAAATAATTCGGATTGATGAGGGACGGAGCTTCCAGGTATAGTACCATTACCCATTTTAGTACGTAGATAATCGATCAGGACCACAAATATTCATGGAACCTAATTTTTTTGACGAATTCTTTTTTGATGAATTTTGTTAGACGAATATTTGTTTTCACGAATTCTTTTTGACGAATAATTTTTTGATGAATTCTTTTTTACCACTTTTTTTTTGACGAATTTGTGTTGACGAATGTTTTCGACGAATTTGCTTTGATGACGAATTATTTTTGACGAAGTCTTTTTTGATGAATTATTTTTGACGAAATTTTTTGACGCATTTGTTTTGACGAATTTGTTTTGACGAATTTGTTTTGGCGAATTTGTTTTGACGAATTTGTTTTGACGAATTTGCTTTAGCGAATTTGTTTTGGCGAATTTGTTTTGACAAATTTGTTTTGACGAATTTGTTTTGACGAATTCTTTTTTGGTGAATTCTTTTTGACCACTTTTTTTGACGAATTTGTTTTGACGAATGTTTTCGACAAATTGGTTTTGACGAATTATTTTTTACAAATTTTTTCCTGGTTTCCTCGCAGATTCAATTTCCCTCCGGAACCCGCGTGAATCTTGGGCCAAATTTAAGCTTCATCAATATTCATGGTTCCCTTCCGGACGTGGAGCACACTTCTGGTTTGTGTGGCTCCTTTGACCGGGACCGAAGCAATGATTTCATCACCTTCCGGGGTCAGTTGGCATGTCCCATCTCCAAGAACGTGAGTTCCTGCGTGGATTATGCCAAATCCTGGCGATTGGCCCCGGAACAGAGTTTATTTGCCGGCTCCTTCAACACGGATGGACAGCATCAGGAGGAGGATTCCCACGAGGAGGACATCCTCAGTCCGGGCCACTGCAGTTGTTCCGGCCTCAAACGGCCCAAGGAGACGGAGCTGAGGCCAAAGGCCAAGGAGCGTTTCTCCTCCTATCCCTACGAGGACTACCAGCCGGAGGAGGCTCAGGAGGAGGAGAATGAGGCCACCAAATGTGAGACGACGCCTTGTGTGGATCCCCGCGGAATTGATGTCACCCATCAATTCCTGGAATTGGTCCTGGACGAAGATTTTGCGGAGGATGGAGATGATTTTGGGAAGCAGAACGTCGTGAGCAGCTCCGCCTCCCTCCAACCCATTTTTAATGCTGTCATTCACAATCAGGCTCTCACCCAGAAGGTGACGGATAAGAAGGAATGGACGGAGGATGATGCGGACATCTTCTGCCGGGGAGTCATTGAGGGGATGCCGGCCACGAAATTGTGTCGGGAGATTGCTCACATTAATGTTGAATATTTTATTACAGAGTGCAAGAAAGAAGTTATGGTGAGTTTTTTTTTTCTATTTATACAACTGTCCTTAAAAAGAGTTCCTTAAATTGGTTACTCATTACTTTCCATCTCAAATCGTAGTTGAAATTAAGTCTTTTTTTAAAATCAGTATTTGGACATAATTCGATGAAAATATATAGAGCTTCTTAAGGGTTCAAGTTCAATTTACGAGTATATCAATTTTGGTACCAAGTTTAATTACAAGTCCGAACATTTTTAGCTGTAAATAGGCGTGTTTGAAAAATTCCTTTTTTTTAAATACTCGAAATTTATCAACGGCTCCTTTATACAAATGCCGGAGTTTGGAATTTTGGATTCTTAAATCTGTCCAAAAACAAGTTCAATTGCGTGTTTACGAGTTTGTGACTTGGTGAAAATAATTTTTTTGTACTAAAATACAAGTAATTGTAACTATGTGTTTATTTTTCTACCTCCAAATTACTTTCTTAATTCTGAACTCTAAATCCACTGTTTTTGCTTAGTGTAAAGTGTCCTTTGTCTCTATAAATTGCTGGATTACTTGCTCAATTAATTCACTCCAATTATGGATACACGAAAGGTTCAAAATGGTCAAAAACGGATTGAGTTGAAAGTGCTCTCAATTGCATGACCCGGGACACCCAATAATTTTTGCATTTATAGCTTAGAACATAATTGGAAGCTGGAGAATGAGCAAAAAAAAAATTAAAATATTACTTCCACGTGTGTGAATTAAAAGATTTAGCTTCAGTCAGGAACACACTCGTAATTGACCCTGATTTCGGACCCCGTTAAGAATAAGAATACCAAAAACTTCAATTCAAAATTTTAGTATTAAATTCCACAATTTTCCCGTACAAAAAGTTGCTGAGCAAAGCCGCAATTGTTTTGTTGAAAAAATACGTGGAAAGTAATTGCTTCAGAAATTTGGCTCCGCATTGAAATTTGTATCAACAATACCACCTGAAAGAAATAATTATGTACATTCCAAAGGAACCAATTTATAATTGCATAGAATAAATCATGTGCCACTATTATTTTGTACACTTGTATATATAGCACACCAAGTCCACCACGTGGATCACGGACGTCCTCGAGCATTTGCGATGGGAATGTCGGGATCAAGTGTACCACAACCTCACGATTTGGGAGCCTCAGCTGGGACGGCAGTATGGGACACCGCCCCTTGGCATCATGTCTAGTCTTTGTCTCAACAATTGCACAGGCTTTGGGACTTGCGAAAGTGGTAAAACCCCGATTTATAATATATCATATAATGTATATCGAATTATATTGCACCAAAACTTGAAGTTGAAAATTTACATAAGTGTAACATAAGTGCTTTTAAACATCTTTTTACCTGAATCCGCATATACTTGCGAAGACAATTTTTCCAAAACAGTTTCAGCCCATTTGATGAATTTTTCAAGGAAGATGGAAGATTTATTTATTTCATAAAATATATTCTTTAATGGAGGAAATTAATTTTAGGATATAAAAAAAATATTCTAATGGAAGAAATTAATTTTGGGATATAAAAAAAATATTCTAATGGAAGAAATTAATTTTGGGATATAAAAAAAATATTCTAATGGAGGAAATTAATTTTGGGACATAAAAAAATATTTTCTACATCCAATTTCAAATGTTGCTGTAATGCATTCATTTTCTGATTGAATTTCCTTTTATGATAAATTCGGTCTTCAACCGTTTTCAAACTAATTCGTTCTCATTTCTGATCCTAAATGAACATATTATGTATAAGTTTATTTTCACATGTCCTGTGCATCACACTGAGCGGATGATATGAGTTGCAAAAATCACAAGAATAATCACAAAAATGGCCAACATGTCTAAATTTTAGATTTTATCAAACTTTTGCATGTAACATTCACAGCTAGATCCGCAATAAAATTGTGTACAAAAGCACTATTTTTTTCTACCATTTGTTTTGGCTAAGACGGTAAGGGTATTTTGCAGATAGTTGGCAGATATTTTACAGATATTTTGCAGGTATTTGGCAGATATTTTGCAGGTATTTGGCAGATATTTTGCAGGTATTTGGCAGATATTTTGCAGGTATTTGGCAGATATTTTGCAGGTATTTGGCAGATATTTTCCAGATATTTGATTCGTGCCAGATACTTCGTTTCAAAACACAACGTTCACTTACGGATAGTCTCTTGCAGTTAGTATTATTTCCTCGGTTCACCTTGTATTAATTAATGTATTTACACAGCTAGATTTTCCCTAAAATGTTAACGGAATTATTTGATTTAAAAAGCGTGGGGATTTCGGCTATTATCACAGGTCAGTGTCACTGTCAGAAGGGCTATGGGGGAGCGGATTGCTCCGTGAACATCAATGTGGCTCCGGTGGTGGCCAATGTGAATCAGAAGGGAGTTTGTGACATCCGTAACAAGCCCTGTGGGGAAGTGCTCCTCTGGGGGGACAAATTCGCGGAGCATCCCAGCATCAAATGTCACTTTGACGTTTACAAGGTCAGTTATAGTTTCACTCCATTTCTGATTTAAAAGTCTCTGGATTTACCCTGATTTTGCCCGTATTTAGGGGCTTCTAATGCCTCTAGGGGGCGAATGTCGTATTTGTACCCGTTTGTATCCACAACGCTACATTTAAAATATAATACATTCCATATAAATAAAAAAAACGCTTTTGTGGCCTTGTTTTGCCTTGAAAATGCCCTTTTTGAATGTCCTTGTCAAATATTATGTTTTTTTTGTGTGCCGATCAGTCGACGAGCATTAAGGCGGTGCCGGTTCTATCCGAGTCCTTGACGACCAATGGGAAGCTCTTCACCTTCCAATCCATCCTTTGCGATGTCCCGGAATTACCCGTCCATGATGCTAAAATTGCGTCCTTTTACATTCCTGGCGAAGGACTGGATAAGACTAGGTAAATACGTACATAATTCATTATATCATATCTTTTGACGGTTACCGATTTTTATAACGGCTTTCTCCATAAAACGGTGAGGGATAAAACTCCCCATCAAAATCTTTCTCCAATATTATAAACATAGAAATTTCATTTCTGTGTAACGGTATTTCGCTGTAGTGGGGGAAACTTCCAGATTTATGCTATACGGAACCGTTATACAGTGAAATCTCGCTATGTATAGCAATTCGCTCAGTAATACTAACCTGCTCCCTATAACAACTTTTCAGATTCCCCTCCCAAGTTTGTTGATACCATTACGTTTTGTATCCGTACAACAATATTCTCTAAGATACTAATATATACAGTCGAACCTCTCTATAACGGGCTCCCGTATAACGGTTTTCTCTCTATACCGGTGGCTGAAAATCCTTCCCTCAAAAAATTTCACCAATTATTAACATAGAAATGTCTGCTCTCTATAACGGTTTTTCGTTATAACGGGGAAAATATGCTGATTTAAGGGGAACCGTTATAGAGAGGTTCGACTGTAACCATTTATCTCTGTAACAACATTTTCTATCATCCCTTGCTAATGCAATATCCGTATGCGGTGCGGTATGATAGCTTCTCTCTATACCAGCCTGTTTTTCTACTTCGCTTCAAGTTTCTTGTAACGAGAGTCCACTGCAGAGGGTATCGTCTGTCCTCGGAATAGCCCTTTGAAATCACATAAATGACAGCGATAATAAAATGCAGACAATAATATGTACCTAATAACGTATTACAGTGGACTCTCGCTATTACAACTCTCCGGATTACAAACTTTTCTCTATGACAACTTAATTTTTCGGCCCTTCGTGTATGTACATAGTGTGCATAGTATACTTTCCTTTTAACAACTTTTCCATATAACAACCGCAGTTGTGCCCTTTCCTGGAGGGTTGTTATAGAGAGAGAGTCCACTGTAATAAGAAAACAAATTAGGAAATAACATCTAAAGATAGTCTACTCTCTCTCTATAACGGCCCCCCTTATGATTGTTCACTCTCTCCATAGCGGTGGAAAAAAATTATACCCTCAAAAACTCTCTCCAATTATGAATAGGTACATATAGACTTCTCGGTTTTTTACTATAACGAGGGGAATTGACTGAGTTTCTAAGTTCTAATTTCTAGGAACCGTTATAGAGAGAGAGAGAGTCAACTGCATAGTATAACTTAAAGCATCAAATTTCGCTTGTTATAGTGCAAAACTGTTATAGAGAACAGACATTTCTATGTTAGCAATTGGAGAAAGTTTTTGAGGGGAGCATTTTTTGCTTCTGCTATAGTGAGAGTACTGTTATAAAGAGGACTGTTGTAGAGAGAGTCGACTGTACTATATTAAGAATAGTAAATATTATCAAATAAAAATGCTGTAATTGTCCAATAATAATGCTGTGATTGTGCTTCCAGAACTTTAATGAGGGTCCGGGTGAGTTACGGGACGGACAGTCCCCCGAGTGAGGCCTTGGACTACACCATTTTTGACTCTTTGTGTTGGGCCTGTGACTCCCCCTTGACCTGTGTGGCTCAGCCCTCCCAGAATTGTAATGTCCTAAGCGAGCCCTTCAGCGCGGATCCCTTCCAACACACGGGGACCTACAACAATCCGACGCAAGTTGGCTATGCCCAAAGTAACAGTCCCCTCCAGTATTCCCCCTCCTCCGATTTCACGGCAGTTCCTCCTCATCTCAACAATAACAATAATCCAAATCCCGGGCCCGAGCCCGGCCTCCTTCACCGAGGGCTTCATCCCCAATTGGGAAATCCCTGCTTCCTTCCGAAGGACACGGGACCCTGTCGGAATGACATCCTCCGACATTTCTTCGATGCCCAAGCCCACAAATGTCGGCCGTTCATCTACGGCGGATGTCAGGGGAATGCGAATAACTTTTTGACGGAGAAGGATTGCGTCACGGCTTGTTTTAGTCCTGGAGGAGGAGGAACATCTGGAGGAGGAATATCTGGAGGAGGGACTGTCCTTTCCCCAAATCCCCTGGTGGCATCCTCCTCTTTGGAGGAAATTGATCCTGGAGGTTATCGGAGGGGCTTCACCCTCGCCGGTGTCCCTCCAACTCCCTCCAGTCACCATTTCCTTCTCCAGAGGAACCTCCCGGAGAAGTGCCGACAGAGTAATAATCCCGGCCCGTGTCAGGATGAGATTGTTCGCTATTATTTTGATAGTCTCCTTCAAAAGTGTCGGCCCTTCATTTATGGGGGATGTGGCGGGAATTCCAATAATTTTGTCACCAAAATCTCCTGTGCTCAGGAGTGTGAGCCTTCCCAGGTCTTGCAAAGAACTCACAATAATTACTCAGCCCTCCAGACGGCAAGCACTTAAAAAACTTTTTTCACCCAAATTGTGTGGCCAAGAAAGAGAGACGTTGCTAATGTAAAGGGTTGTTAATGGGATATAAAGGGAATATTTATTTCCGTTTCTCCTCATGCGTTAGACATTCCAATAATTACTTATTGCCCCCAATTTTTTCCCTTCTTCCATGGACCTGTCACATTATATATTTTTTTTAATGATTTTTTTTTAACACTGACAATGTATCCCGTGAAAAGTAATTACATATTTTTATAATTATATGTGTGTTTTATATGTATCGCGAGAGGAAGGAGGCCACGTTTGGTCCTTCTTGAACAAATGTAGATATTCCATTATAAATGTCTTCCAACTGCACTGTCTGGAGCATGTTTTTTTTTCTATATCGCAAACGTTGTTTTTTTAAATATTTTTTTTTATTTATATGTAGCAAGTTTTCACTCAAAGTAAATGCGCGAATAAATAATATTAAAAAAAATACAAAATGCGTGAGTTTATTTCCGCAATTCCCAGCATTCAATTGATAACGGTAAACTTGGCATTTTGAGACTTTGAGGGGAGGAAAATCATATTATGTTTGAATAGAAATTTTATGTTCTGTAATGCACTATAGCAATATCTATTGATGGATGCATATTGGTATTTTACAATTAAGTGAAATCCGCTGAGGTTAACGTAACGAGAAAAACTCCTCACAATTTCCACACAAAAGGTATCGTAAAGGCAAATTCTAACGAAATGGCTTCGTACTTTGCAAAACGTACCAATTGGCTTCATCGTAAAGGCGAAAGATGGAGGGAAATTTTATAGATCAACTGATCAGTTCAAAAAAGTGAACTATTAAAAGGGACATTTTAAAGCATATAGCAATTCCGAACCTTGCTGCATTTCACTATCTGCATTTCCATGAATTTCCACATTATTCGACAGTATTTACCCTCCAAATTAAGTCCAGGCATAACCTCCCATTTTTGCAGGTATTGTCCTTTTTTTTACCGCAAAATTTGGTTACCCAATGTGGAATTATGAAGACAGACAGATAGTCAAAAAATTTGGACAGTCACAAATTCCAAGCCTTGGAAGCCTTGTGCTTTCTCCGTTGAGCCACGCTATGGGCTATAAAAAGCTTATCAGCCCTATATTATACACTTGGTACATACATATGTATATATGGTGCATTTCCCAGGATTCCCTCTATATAATGCATCCCCGCCAATAATTCATAAAATAGGTACGATACCCAACAAAACGGTCCTTTTTACCAACCAGCTTCATATTATATACTGGAGATCGCGGTAGTGTTATGTCTGCTCTTTCATTTTATTTTGCCTTGTCCTTTCACCTGTCTTATTATTATTGTGTTTTATACGAACCGTTTTAAACATTACTGACTTTTCCTATGACGGATTCTACCGCAACCCTTTGAAACCTTCTCAAAAATACCTGTGCTAAAAGGAACACCAAGCGTTTAAAATTTACCGGTGAGTCTATACGAATTGTTGTTGATTATTATTTATTATTGTCAAATTAGACATATACGGTATGTATATGAATTATAATTCTTATAATTAGTATTCGTTCATATAATAGCGTATCAGCAGTGTAAAATTTAGTTTCGTTTGTTAAAAATAAATATTATAAATATACATACACACCTGAAAGAGTCAGTCACTTCGCTATAAAAGTCAATTTTACATCACATTGTTGTAAAAAAATAGGACAATTTTTATCGTTGAAGTAGCTAATTACTGATTAGCTAATAATAATTAGGATTTAAGTCATCAAACCATGTGCATAAGATTTTTATTAGTATACATATAAAAGCCTTTTACTTGAGCGGGAAGAATCTATTACGGTACAAACCTACACATTTTGGAAAGCTGGCTGCAAATACAAATAATGTTGGATTATGAGACAATTTTGAAAGCCTTTTTCCATTGACAGGAAAACCCCGGCTTTTTAAATGCCTTTAGGAAATAATTTTCTGGAGGGGAACTGGTGTATTTTTAGGCTGGTATTGTTCTTGGTCCACACAAATCTGTGTGCATTAATAGTACACCGGGCCCTTCCATATATTTAAGGGTATACCAGTGTTTATTACAGACTTTGGTTGTGATTGTCCCTGTGGGCGAGGTTCCTTTTTAGATTTGTCCAAAATAAACAGAAGTGTAAGCAACGAGCGGAATAGAAGGGTTCTTTTGTAAAAAAAAAAAAAAAAAATTGTGACGACAGCGGACTGCTAATTTTAAAAGGGTTAAGATAGCGGTGGACTGCTGAATATTACGCAGGTCGAAAATATGCTAATAATGTAAATTGATATGTAAATTAAAAGTCGCACACTTTTTATTTAGAATTTAATTGAAGGCGAGTACCACTAAATGGTTTTTTTTTCTTCCAGTTTTTGCAGTTCTGCGCTTTTCAAAACAAGCACTTAATAAGCATATTTACACATTCGGTGCGACGAAATTTTACATTTTGCTACAAATCGACTTTTAATTTTTGCTCTACTTGCAATATAATATACGGGTGAAAAAACACTTGTGTTTCTATCTTAATTTTTGAAACTCAATTGGTGAGACTCACTCAAATTGTCAATTGCCCGGGAGCTTGATTAAGTAACGATTTGCATGCTTATGCATGGAAAATTAGCCATTCTTAATCTTAATTCTTACCGGGAAAGCAAATTTTTAAATGTACAGAAAGGATCACGATCCGACAGAAATTGGTTGCAAAATTTATGTCTGTCTGTGGAAATCAGTATGTAATATGCGGTCAAGATTTAACAGTAAAGCAATTACAATTCATTTATGAGGGTTTATCCGAGCCAAGTTGAAAATACAATTTCTGAAACATTTCTGAATTTCTGAAATCTGAATCTACTAATAACTTCACCGCACAGCTAAATTTGCACGGTAACTGCGTCCTGCCAGCGTAATTTTCTCGTTGCGCGGGCATTTCTGCAACGCATCGATGTCAAATATATTCAATTTATCCTGCGCTTTTCCTGCACAATTACGACTGAGAAACTGCTTAATTTCGCTTGCCTCTCTATGGAAATTGCAGTGGAATGACGCGGTACATAATTGCGCTCCTTTCATCTCACAGTGAGAACGCGGCGAAAAAGTACAGCACTCCTAGCGAGTAACATCTAGCGCTGGGTCAAGTTTTTATTTGGCGCCAAAGCTGCGTATGCATGCACAGTATGTATGTATACATATGTATATACATATGTATGTACAACCAAAACACGAATGCTGGTAGGGTAGTTTTTCCTGCGCTAATATTTTTCTCAGTATGTATTTTGTTGTCAGCGCAGACATGTTTCTGTGCTTCAGCTTCAGTAAAGGTGGACAAAACACTTTTAATAATCATTACTTTATTGTGAAAAGATTTAAAAAAAGCTGGAGAAAAACTACAATGGAGTCTCTATATAACAAGTCTCTTTATAACAACATTTCTCTGTAACAACATATTATTCCAGACCCTCGTCAATGTAAGGTATACATATTTAATGTTCTATATAACAACTTTTTCCTGTAACAACGTTTTTGGCTTTTCCCTTCAAAGTTGTTATATAGAGACTCCACTGTACCTGGAAACGCTTTTTCGTGAATCCTGAGATTCACAATCAAAATAAATCAGTTATATATTATGTATAGCAGTAGTAATAGCAACTTTCATACTTCTACGAGTCGGATATACAGGATGCGCGCCGAAAAACGAAACCGAGTCTACCGCTAAACTTCCCTATAACCAAGCGTAGACGTAGACATACGAGCACTCGGTCGTTGGAATGCTAAGAAGTCAAGCTTTTAGAATTGATAAGTATTTTGATTCCAATCCTTTCCGTTTAAAAATTATGGGATGTGAAACGCTTGAAAAAAAAACACATGATAACATATGGGGCATAACAATTCAAAAACATGCCGTTAATGACATTACATTACATTCGAGGATTTTCTTCCAGTATTATGTCAGTTTTTCCAATATTTTTGGAATTTAAATGAAAATGTATATTTTTCCTCCAGTTTTTCACTGGTTACGAGCCACAAAATTGAACTTCCATCCGGAGGTTTTACTCCGGAAAATTTTATTTTGCAACCTGTAATAACAAAACTTGAAAAGTATTTGTAATAAGTTTTGTTTATTCAGACCCTTTGCTGGTTTGGAAAGGGCATTGTCAAACTTACGAAATTGGTAGTTACAAAAATCCACGAAAAGAAAGCCCTTGACTAAAACAATATCGTTGTCCTATTGGGAGTTTCCGTACCAGGAGATTATTTGCGAAAACCT
>JAQGBT010006430.1:0-12503 GCA_034698585.1 Disparrhopalites patrizii
TTTTCCTTTTCCTTTTCTTTCTCTCAATTCTTCCTCTTTTCCTTTTCCTTTTCTTTCTCTCAATTCTTCCTCTTTTCCTTTTCCTTTTCTTTCTCTCAATTCTTCCTCTTTTCTCTTTCTGCCTCTTTCTTTCCTTTTTCTCTCTGTCATATCTCCCTCTTTCTCCTCTCAATCGCTCTCTTATTCTTCCTTTTCTCCCTATTCTCTCTCGCTCCCCTCTTTTCCTATTCTTTATCGTCAATTCTTCCTCTTTTCCACCTTTCTCATTCTGCCTCTTTCTTTCCCTCTTCTCTGTCATATCTCCCTCTTTCTCACTTTCTTCTCTTATTCTCCATAATATTTCTCCCTCTCTCTCTCTCTAACCTTTTTCTACCTTATTTTTTCTCTCTCTTCCCTTATTTAATGTATTTCCCCCTCTTTTTTCTTTCTCTCTCTCTATCTTTCCTGATTCTCCTGAATTGTTTCTTACACTTTCTCTTTCTATCTTTCCTTATTCTATCACACATTTCTCCCTCTATTTCTTAATCTCATCATATTGTATCTCATAGTTTTCTCCCCATTTCTCACTTCGAGCCTTGTTTGTCTCTCCTCTCTCTCTCTCTCTCTCTCTCTCTCTCTTTGTGTCACTTCTAGCTCTGTTTCTCTGTTTTCTCTCTCTCTCTTTGTCTCAATTCTAACCATGTCTCTCTCTTCTATTCCTGTCTCTATTTTATCTCTCCCTCTTTTTCCTCCTCTTTCGCTCCCCGTTCCTCTGCAGTTCTATTTTCTCTTCTCCACAAAATAGGCGTAAAACCCATTATCATCAGTTTACTTGTGCCGTACATCTTATTAAGATCATTCATTCACACTTCCTACGACTTTGTTTAAAAATTTCTTGAATAAAATGACTGCGCCGTATTTTTGCTCCTTTCATGATATACATGTTCTTGTAAGCCCCTTTCTGTCGCTTCATCATTTTCTCAGGCTTTTGATGGGTTGTTCAAAAGCCTTGACGGTGTCTTCTTCCTCCCCTCATACAATTTGACACAACACAAAGAGACCTGAAGGGAGGCCGCTTTTCTTCCAGATGTATAATTGTATGGGGGAAATAAAGAGGGATGGAGGAGAAGGGGAAAAGGGGAAGAGTAAAAAAAAAAGCAGAGTCAAATTAATTTGTGTTGTACACTCCCTACAACGTCTTCTTCTTTATTCCTCCTTTTACAACTTATCCATCTACGCTCTACCCTTGCCTCCCTTTTTCCTCCGTGCTCTCTCTTGAACATCCCTCTCTTTCTCCCTCCAAAATTTATACAGACAGAGGCAGAGAGGCATACATGCACATAAATACACACATATAAACAGGAGAAGAAGCTGATTGAACTTGCCTAAAGAATCGAATTCGTTTCTCCTCCGTGCGAGTTCCTTCTGGTGGAATTCTATCGTTGCTGGGTAGGTAGCCATCCGGAATTGAAATGCCTCTTGAATCCAAATTGTTAAACATCAGGCGCGTCCATTCTAAGGCTCCACTGGGAATTTTCCCACCAAGTAAAGGACTCAAGTCCTCTCGAAAAACTTGCCGCCTCTTCTTCTTTACATCTGATTCTTCCTCCTCTCCACCACCACCACCTCCTCCAGTACCTCCTGTTCCTTCCTCCCCTTCTTCCTCCCCTCCTCCTCTTCCTCCTCCGCCGCCTCCGTATTTCTGTTATAACAGTTTGTTAAGGCAAAATGAAGTCCAAGAAAAAAGAGAGAGAGGGAGAGAGAGAAAGACGGAGAGAAAGGAAGAAAAATGGGCTCGTTGTAATAGAATGAAGCAACAATAGAGAGAGAGAGAAAGAGCGAGAGAAAGAGAGAGACAGAGAGAGAGAGACAGCGGAGAGAACAAGAAACTCTTCAGATGCCTCTCCTCGCCTGCAAGATTCAAGTGTTATCCATTGTACACACTTTCCTAGTACACCTTGTTGTATTGGTGGCAGACTAGGCATTTCTCGTAAATTGGATACGATTCATGTAATTTCTCCTTCTTTTTCTCCTTCCTCTTCCTTTTATCCCCTCCCAGTAATTCTCCCCTCATCCACCCTTCCAAGCATTCTATTGAGAAGTCCGAGAAGAAAGGGAATAAAAAAAAGAAAAAAGAAGAGTGGAAGAAGAAGAAGAAAAAACGTGCATACAATAAGAAAATCTAACCTTTCGTATATTTTTTCTTGTCTTTATTTTCCGTTTTTTTCCTTCTTCTTCTGTTCGTGTCGAACTAGGAAGAAGAAGAAGAAGAAGTGGGAATAGAATAGGAGGAAAAAGGTAGGGGAAAGGAGAGGTAGAAATTGGGGAAAGTACATGGTAGTAGTGTAGTAAAGTAGGTAAGTAGCAAGCGGAAGAGGTAGTGCAAAGTCCTTCAAGCTCACTTAGACTCTGTCAAGTAATTTTGGTGATGGACTTGAACATAAATTATTCCGTCTAATCATTGAATTACAAAGAGCTTGTAGACAAAGATAAAAGACAGAAGCTTCTGTAGCACTTTCTCCTCTTTCCCACTACTTCTTCTTCCTCTTCTTCGTTCCTCCTCTTCCTCCATGGCTTTCCCTCCTCTCATCCTCCTCCCCTTATCTCGGTCCATTACCACATGAAGAGCTTCAAATTTCCCTTTTTTTCTACCACTACTGAAATTTAAGTTCACCCCTTTCTTCATCTTACTTCCTCCCAGTCTCCTCTTTCTTAAGAGCCTTTGATAATAACACTGTATATGAGGCGCCATATGCGGCCGAGTATATCCTGCCGGGGAATACATTTCCCAATAACAGCTCTCGAGGAAAAAAAATGGATTTGGTGTCTGTTTGTCTTTCAAAGACACGTGGAAGGGAGGGGATTCAATTATTTATTTTCTTTTTACGTTTCAAATCTGCGAGGAAATAAAGGTTTCACGGACATGGGCAAAATATAACTCATAAAAAAATCACAGGAGAAAGTAAATAATACAAGAAAGAAGGCTATAAGAGGAAGTAAATCAAACAAGAAAGAAGACGAAAAAAGAGTAAATCTTAGCCCAAAAAATCATCAAAGAAAGAAAATCATAAAAATAAATCATGTAAATAAATATTTGGGAAGAGAAAACTAACAATTAAAAATTGGAGCAGGATCAAAGGAAAATATGGTAGACATGTCGTAGACAATTTTAAGGGGTGACGGAAAATCATTGAAATATACAATAATTAACGCAGTTAATTTCTTGTTCCTTAAATTTTTTAAACTTTCTCTTTCCACTTGTCCCTTCTTTTCTCTGTTACTCCCGCTTCCTCTCTCTTTCTCCAGTCATTTACGACACACATGTCCGGAAATAAGTTTGGAGGAGCGTCACATCGGCCTGGATGTAAGAGGAGGAAACTTTTCTCCTTGGCTTTATGATTCTATACGGCCACCGCAAAAGCATGTGAGGCGGATCGTGCTCGTGGCTCACCGCAACAACTTGAGAACAAGTCCCATTTGTCAATATTCTCTCTCTCTCCCCCTTACTCTTCCTCTTTTTAGTGCAAACTTAGGTATTTATACCGACTTATGTACGGGAATATACACATATATTTATCCATTACGTATACCCCCAAATATAAAAGTACCTGACTTATCTCCTGGAAGAGCCTTCCTTTCAATGAAATAGAAAATCCCTTTAAATTCTTTCCCCACAAGTACCACAAATAATACTGCAAATAGTAGTATGAACAATATTGCGGATAATACTGTAAATCGTACCATGAATAATACTGCAAATAATACTACAAACAATACCAGAAATAATCCAAAATGTCCTCACGCGCCAAAATTATTTCTAGATGTTCCTGTATGAGAATAAACTACATAATTTGAAGGACCTTTTACTACATTCTCCGAGCTTTTTAAACGTCCAGTTTTATAGAGAAGAGAACTTTGTCTATGTACCTGATCCAATGTCCTGGAGATGATGACCAGGGGCGAGGAGCAAAGGATGAAATACATGAGGAAATGTCCGGGCCGTCTCATCCCTTTTGTGATGATGCCCTGGAAATACAGTAGTATTTTTTTTTAGAGAGAAGGAAGTGCACAATGACAACAATTGACGGGAGTAAATGCCTCCGGGGGACCTTGTCAACTACCCTTTAGCCCGGACTTTCCCCTCCCCTCCCCCGTCCTTCCGGGAATGAATGAAAGGGCAAGGGAAAAAGTTTTGTGGTCACCAGAGTGGAGGAGAGACGATATATATGGCTATGTAGTTCCCTGTACAATTATACACATATCTATATATATCGGCCGGCACACACGCTTTTTCTCCCCCTTCCACACTAATAGCCCCGTAAGCTCTAGAGAGATGTGAAAAGAGCTAATCCGACGAGAATCAATTATTGAGAGAGAGAGAGAGAGTGGACGTCGGGAGTGCGAGTTGGGATAAAAAAAGAGATATATGGAGGAAACCGAAGGAGGAGGGGCAGAAGTTCCTCCAGGACTTTGTGTTGGGCTCTTGTTAAGAGATCCAATTACTTTATTGAAACTGAAAAATAAAAAAAAATGTTGCTGGGAGGAAATCTCTCTGGACACTGTGAAAGATCGTGGTGTGTGTTTGTGCAATTACTATTAGCAATTTAATCCCTTCCCAATTTTCTCCAAAGGTAAACAAAAGCGGCACAATGGTGAGGAGCAAGTCCCAATTGTAACTAAAAGCTGAAATCACTCCGTAGTTGAACTTGACTTTTTTTTCTGTAGCAATCCACGTGAGAGTGAGAGAGAGAGAGAGAGAAAGGAAAATTGCTGCATGGTGAAACCTTTAACACGCCATGGAGACATAAATGTAACAAAGGAGGAAATTAGTGAAAAATGTAGAAATTTTGCACTCCATTCACACAAAAATACTTGTCATTGTCTCTTTTATCAAGAGTCACGAAAGTGGAAAAGTGGATCTTTTGAAGGAAGCAAGAGGGGAGGGGAGAAAAAAAAGAAGATAGTTATTTGAGAGGAAAATCTCCACTCTCCTATTTTTCTCTCAATTATTACCAACTCAGACTAACTTGTTCAAGGAACAATGGAAGAGAGTATGAAAGAAAGAAAGAAAGAAAGAAAGAAAGAAAGAGAGAGAGAGAGAGAGAGATGGATCGAAAAAAACTCAGAAAGGCACCGAGAGAGAGAGACAGAATGAAAAAAAGAATTTCCTCTGCATTTAACCTTAAAGGAAACAATGGCTATCCAGACGCGGAAAGCGTGTGGAGTGAGCAGGAAAATGTGACACCCACATCAAATACGCGTGCATAAATGCATTGTTCCACTTATCTTTCCCCACTGATGAATTCCCTCTTGTCAACTCCTCCGTGTATTATGGATGTAGCATGCACATGGAAGTCATTCTCCTTCAGCTAAAAGGTCACTAAGTCACTCTCGCCTCATCTTTCTCCGCCTCAATCTTCTCCTCTTCCTTCAGTCCTTTTCTTCCTTTCTTTTTTTATTTGTTTATTATTTTGTGGTTTGTTTTTCTTCAAAACTTCACTTTCTCCTTTAGATTAATTCTGTCCTTCGTTTTTCTTTCATGTACCGTTACATTGTTTTCTCTCTCTCTCCCTTTTTTTTCTTAACCGTTTCTGCCCCTCTTCTATTTTCCTGTCTCTTTTTCTGTTTCTGACTATTGTCTCTATGTCGTACTCTTTATAATATTTCTCATTATATTTAATTTGTAAATCTTTTTCTTACTCTTTCTCTCTTAAGTCTTTCCTTCTGTTCTAAAAATATTCCTTTGAATGAAAACGGGCTTTCGTCTCGTCCTATTTGTTTTTTCTTTATATTCTTGAGTCATATCTATTTTTTTTTATCATTTTGCTTCTATTTATCCATATCCTTTTTCTCCTTGTTCCGTTGTTTTTTTCTCTTCCTTTGCCTCTCCTTCATTATTTTTATCCTCAGTCTCTTTATCATTTTATCACTCCTTCTTTTCTTTTTCCTTGTCCCATTTCTCTTTCTCCGCTTTTTCTTTTTCCTTGTCCCTGCTCTCTTTTCTTTTTCCTTGTCTCTTTTCTCTGTTTTCTTTCCCCCCCGCATTCTTCTTTTTCTTTGCCCTTTTTCTCTTTTTCTTTGTTCTTGTCCCTTGTCTCTCTATCGTTGACCTGCCTTTCTTCGTCCTCTTTCTTTTTGTCCTCCTTGGTATCTTTCTCCAAAACTTCATCCTACCTCTCCTCTTTCTGTACCTTTCTGTCTCCATAATTTTCTTTACCTCGGGGAATTTTTAGTTGTGGAATGACCAAGTTCTATCTTTCCCCGCAAATAATGTACATTCCATTTTGTACGTGGGGGTTTTCTACTGCATATGCCTTTTGATTTGTTTCTTTTAATTAGAAAAACTGCTGTAATTTTTGTATACATGTGTAATTACTTTGGTTTCACGCTATGATAAGTTGCACTGCAGAACATGGCACTGCATGCATGGGATGATGTAAGTATCCGAGCTTGAACAATTTTGGCAAGATTTACAACGTGAAAAAATATCTTCAAAATAAGATTGTAAAAGGATTCAATTTGTACGATATTGCAATTCTACAGTATGCTTTCCCCATATTGTACTAGCCTTCTTACTCCTTCCCCGTTCCAGATTCCCCATGGTGCCTTTTTCTTTCTCCGGCCGACGCCTTTGTTACAGTATTTTTCTTTTTGAATTCTACCCTCCCATATTCGTGGTAGTGGGGGTAAAGGAATAGTGTTCAAGTGCCTGGGAAAATGTAAGGGGAAATGTGAGATTCCCCTCCCCCACTTGATCTGGAAAGAAGCCCATTTACCCTGAAAAAATACTATAAAATTCCACCTCTACATGTGGCCGTATTTTATGACGTTTTGTGACGGAGTCATGCAAAGTAAAATAATTTTGCTCCCTGCAGAGTAAAAATGGAGCTGGAGACACTTTGAACGATTATGATTGCGCTTTTTATTACTGTACACTTTCGCCATTATATATGAAGTGTTTGGATGCAAAAGGAGGTAAGTCCAAAAAATAAACCAATTTTATGGGGAAACGAAAAAACTAATGCATGAGCCGATGCGTTTTGAGGGGGAAAATTACTTTTCGATTTAAATAAAAACTATTTCGAATAAAATCTGACTGAAATATGTGGTACAGTAGAAAGCATGAGTGTACTGGTATATTTTATTGAACAAAATCTCAATTTTTAAAAAATATGGAGTTATACCCATTTGCTTCTAAGGCATTCATATATGTGTTTATGTATATTTATACATACATATATGGGAATGAAATACAACCCAAAATGAAATACTTTTTTCGGGGAGGATTATTTTAATGTATTTCAGTGTATTTATTTTCTTTCTTCCTTGTGTCACCAAAATCTAGCTAGATGTATTGTCCCAGTGTGGAGAACTTTTTTTTTTGCATTTTGAAAAAAAAACACCATAGACATCTATTTCCATTTGGAATAATGTTATGAACGTGGAGAAGCCCATTCAATTCTAAAGCCCTAGCGCAATGATCCTTATCCTGATCGGATGATGCAGCTGGTGTATTTTTTTTATTTTTTTTAGTTCTGTATTTTCATTATACCGGAGTTTCTTCTTATGCCGAAGTTTCTTCAAGACTTTTCTCAATGGCGTTTTTTTTTTCCATTCCAAATATTATATACAATCCTCTGCTTTGGCACTAGAATCTCCTTGGAAAAATGAATTTTCTTTTCTCATATCATTTCAACGAAGAATTTATACAGGGGGGATCATGGGTAATCTTTTTCTCACGAAATTGTGCAGGTCAATGATTTGGATGACATTTCAAAAAATGCAGTCTACTCACACAAAAATGGAAGCAAGTCCAGACAAAAAAGGGGTAAAATAGAACACTGAGGGACTGTAAAAAAAATCGTTATTATAAAAAAAACAATAGCAGCAGGAGAAAATGCATTAAAGCATCCATTAACCACAAAGATTCATACACCGTATCCAAAACTGTCGTGAGTGCGTCCAATAATCCTTCCTTTTATTGTTAGCTTTCATGATTACAGTAATTGAATTATTAGTAATATTACTATTTTACCTTCTCCTCACCTTAACCATAACGTTACGGAGCTGTGAAAGGGCGAGGTGGAGGAGGGAATGAGAGAGTACCTACGAGAGCGTTGGCTAGAGTGCGTGTGGATAATTAAATAATAATTTTTGCTTAAATAATAACCGTCGTAAAGTCCCCACATTTTTGTCAAATATCGTTGAGATGGGTCCCTATATAATTTCTCCGCTCCCCACCGTCTTCATCACAGAAATTATGGAGGAGATTAAAGCTCTAAAAAGTCATTGATAAAGTCATTTGTTTCATAATAATTGTGTAGACTTTCATTTTACATGCACGTAATTTTTCACCTAAAATGTAATATGCCGTATTGAGAAAAGTTTTTTTTCCCCAAGTTTTATGTCCTTAATATTACCCATACTTATTATTACCGCCACGGCTTCACCCCAACCGTATCCACTGGTAAAGAGCGTAATGAGGGAAAATGGCCTATAATTCCCACTAAAAATTATTACACGGCACTTTGAAGTAACCTGTATACGAATTTATTTAATTATTAATACCTGCTGTACTCAAACATACATATATTTTTGCTGCTGCGTAGGCGATGGATACAAGTCAGTGTACAGATACACGTACATTGAAGACGTTTATATAAGTTCTTTCGCAATTAATAAATGATTCCTGTGGTATCCATATTGCCTGGCAAATTCTACAAGTACGAGTTTATATTTTAAATTGGTTTCTTTCACGAAAAATATGGCCCTACAGTGTAAAAGAGATAAAAAAAAACTAAAAGCATAGTTCTTAATCACACATCATTCCGGGCATAGAAGAAAATTTCAGGGGGAAGTTCCTCATTAAAAATGGATGTGACGTAATGAATGTAAACAAGGAGGATGGGAAAATTTACCAAATGAGTTAAGAAAACGGTGACACCAAGTAATTGAACCAGAATTAAGGGCACGGTGAACTGGAGGCAGATAAAGATGGAGATGGAAAAAGAAGAGACATAAGAGAGAGAGAGAGAAATGCACAGGAAAAATAACAGGGGAAGCCTCGAAATGAAAAAAAGGAGGCAGAAAAAACAGACGAGCTTGAAGAAGGAAATATATAGGAACCGTAACTATGAAAATATAGAGACTTCAATCGAAAGACTGGAAACAACTAGATAAAGAATGAGACACGTCAGTCAGGAGAGACATGACAATATAATGAGATAAATAGAGAAGAGACGGAAATATAGCGACTAATTTAATATAAAGCAATAGAGAATAGAAAGAGAAGGAAAGAAAAGTACACATAGCAAGAATCTGGAGAGGAGTAAAGCAGCAACACAGATAGAACAAATCGATAGAGAAGGAAAGAAGAAATAAGGAGAGAGAAAATTGTGAGAGAAGGACCAAAGACAAAGAGAGAACATAAACAGAAGAAAATAGGGAAAATAGAGACTAAAGCAAAGACCGAATATAAGAAAGAAAAGGAAAGATACAATACAAAGACAAATGCGAAAAGAAAATATAGAGCCAAAAGGGAAGATAGAATACAGGGACAAAAGAACAGAAAATATAGAGGCAAAAGGGATAAGAGAATAAAGGGACAAAAGAGCAAAACATATTGACAAAAGGAGAGAAAATTGAGAGAAAATGGAAGGAAAACTTTAGAGAGAATACAGAGAGGAAACTGAAGATAGAAAATCGAGAGAATGAAAGAAGAGAATAGAGAATCGAGAGAATGTAAGAGGAAATGGGAAAAGCGAGAGAAAATCGAAGGAATGAACGAGAAAATCGGGATAAATAGAGAATCGAGAGAATTAAAGAGGAAATAGGGAGTGAGCAAATCGAGAGAATGCAAGAGAAAATAGGGAGAGCGAGAAAACCAAGAGAATGAAAGAGGAAATATGTAGAAAAAGAAAGGGTGAAGGAAAACGGACAAAGTGAGAAAGATAAAGGGAAAAGGAAAGCGGAAAGGAAGGGTAAGCCAGAGAGAGATAGAGAAAGGGACGGAGTAAAGGAAAATGGAAAGCCGCGGAAGGAACTATAAATTTGACCATAGGGAAAACCTCAAGAGATCATTTTAACGTCCTGCAATCAAAAACTTGGAATGACCCTGCATGATCATCATCATTGTCGTCATTATCTTCCATCAAGGCGCACACGTCCACCCTTGGAGTAATAGTAAATAGTAAATTTCTTGGTTTGTACTCAACTTTCTACATAAAACAAGTGCGAATAATAAAAATATTATGACGGTACTAACCAAGCATTTCGCCCCAAGTACTTATTTGGACACATGGAGGAGAAATGGTAGTAGCCGTATTTTTATATTCACCCAAAATAAAAAAAAAGAACTTTTTTTCGGGTGGTTTAGTTTATGTATTATTTTGTAATTTCCTACCCCCCCCCCAACCCCGTACACTTTCTGCTCTTCCTCCCATTCTCGCCCGAGGTGGAGGAAAGGCGTGTTGATCAAAATTTGGTATTATTATCATAATACCCGCAAATATGTGAGGCCAATAAATGTGACTTGTTTTAATAAAACCATTTCTCTCTTTCTTCGCTCCAGCAACATGTGGAGGCCCTGTATTTTTTTTTATGGAACTACATACATATACACACATATATGTACATATATATGGCCAATATTTTTATGATCTTTGTTACTTAATGCTGGACTTTCTGTCATGCCGTTATTCCTTTTTCTTTCTCATTCCTCCGGTGGAATCAGTGATGGGATGAGTTGATCCTGTACATATTCACCTTTCGCCGTATTTGTGACTTCACAGTTCATGCCTGACGTTCCAGTTTGTTTTTTCATTGAAGCTTTTCGAGAACTGACAACCCGAGAGCCTTTTTTCCGCCCATCAATATGATACAATTACAGTTTTATGACTCCATACTAGAGGAATGTTGTTGGGTTGGAAATTCAGGATAAAATTTTTGCTTAACTATTTGCTCATTTTTATATTTTCGTCGGCTATTCGTAAGGATATATTTATGGTATAGCCAAGGAAATTCATCATCTGACCCGACTGAATTAATTACTCGTCGATTACCTATGTAGATTAAATAATAAATTCCTCGTTTTGTATTTGCACAGTAACATTTAGATCTTGTGTACAATTTTGCCGGGGATAAAATTAATCTTTATTAAAAGAAAAATAATAATTTGACTGTTGACGTCAATGGCCATCAATGTAATGTCCTCGGTCATAATTTATTAATTTGAGTTCCACAACAGAAAATGGAGGTACTACGTCCGGGAAGAACGCACATGTCAGGCTATTCTAAATAATTGTGACATTTCCTGTTGCTGTGCAAATTTGTCAGTAAATAGTAATTTATTGTCGCATGACTTTCTCCATCATTTATTCACACATGACTTGCGCTCGTGCCACCATGGCGGAATTCGATTACTCCTTTCTATTTATTTTTTATGTGGGTTCAATTTGAGTAAAAATAAGCTGGTAATTCAACACACAAACCATCTTATTAAGGTACTTAAATAAACCCATCCCATGGAGATTTCAAGGAGAAACAAGAGGAAAATGTAAATAAAGACTTTCGTGGAAATCCTGTAATCACGCACATCGTACAGTGTTGTTTACCTCCTTTTGCTTTATTTCGCCAATCCCTTATTCTATATTATGAATAACAAGCCAACTGAAGCGGATGTGTCCACAACATAATATGGATTGTTTTTTTTTGAGTTGGATGTAAAAGAAAAAAACACTTGGGATGTATTTTTATTACTGATATTTTCTGTCTCCTTTTAGACTCCTGTAAGTCAACACATACGCATACACATTTAGTGAGCAGACAGAGAAAAATAAAAGTAAAACATGGAGCCAATATTACTTCATGGTGTATTTATGTACCCTCATATTACATGGATATGTAGAGGCTTGTATGCATTTGAGATACATCATAAAAATTTACTTACGTCAAGCCGGGCACGCAGAGGAAGAGGGTGAAAGGTATGAAAGCTTCCGCTCATCGCATCTCCTCCTGGCATTAAAACGTCAAAGGAAATGACAAATTGTGTGGTAGTGAGGATGATGATGATGATTCTGCTCCGTTAAAATGATGCTGATGACTATGATGATATGCATTCGTTGGGAGGAGGAGAAAAGGAAGAAAGAGACTACTTTCACCACTTTCACCAACTACATTGCCATTCATATGTATGCAAATGCTCGTCCTTCAGACATAAAATCATTGGCAAGGGGCAATTTTTTGGTGTACAACCTTCCTCAAAATCACATGCAAAATCTTCCATGGTAAAATGATCCATTCGATGATTAAAAATGGACAGTTGAAAATAATTGCTACAAAGAATTATTAAAAATAGTTAATAAAAATAAAACATTGTAAAAAATAATATTTTAAATAATTTTTAAAATAATTATTAAAAATAATTGTTAGAAATAATTTTTAAAATAATTATTAAAAATAATAGTTAGAAATAATTTTTAAAATAATTATTAAAAATAATAGTTAGAAATAATTTTTAAAATAAC
>JAQGBT010006431.1:0-12499 GCA_034698585.1 Disparrhopalites patrizii
AATTACTTTAATTACCCAGTAGTTAATTGGTATTTAATAATTATTAATTTCGAAGGCGTTAATTGCACAGGCCTGCAAATAAGTGACAGTGACTTGCATGTATACTGTATACCAGCACGTTTAAGGCGTCATTTTTTTTTCAAGAAACATTTTAGAGCTATCGTCCTACATTTTCGAACGATTAAAGCATAAGGTCAAAATTTTAGCATCATTATTCACCGTTTATCTTTATTTCGTGTTTATGGAATATCAGTGTATATCGTTATTCATCGCGCCCCTGTGGGGTCAGTGTTAATATTGATCACCACATGCTATCTTATTTAGCGTTGATCTTTATTCAACGTTTATGAAATATCGGTGTTTATCGCAATTCAGCGTTGATCGTTATTCGGTGTTTATGGTAATTCCGTGTTTATCGAAATTCCGAGTCCTCTGTTGGTGACAGAGAACTCGGTGATGTTATATACACACACACACTTATGTATGTATACATACGTATTCCAATTTTGTAGTTTCCTACCGAAATATATCTATAATGGACGAGAAATAAAGATACACGAGAAAATAACACAAGTGGAAACGAATCCTACTCGGTGTATGCTATTAGGCATTCTGCACTATAATTTCGGCATGATATGTGTAACTCCGGGTCCAAGCGGTCGTCAGTACTGCTGAGCAGGATGAGGTCAAAATACAAATTGCAAGTGTCCACCATGCGGAATCTCATAAGAAAATTGGGTGTCATGATGCGCAAGCTCCGGCTTCGCCTTTGCATACTTTCGACCTTGCAATACCTATTTACAAACAAAAAATCCAATTCGGGTTTACCGAGGACGTTAGCAACTATTAGGTATACTCCGGTTTCGCCTTTGAAGTAAGCTGATGCGATTTTGCTGGTTTTGGCCAACCTCGTTATTTATAAACGTAAATGTGTTTTAATTTTCACAGAAGCTTTTCGTTTTCAACCTCTGAAGCTATTTTAAGGAACTCTTTAGAATCCTTGCATTATTGCACCCAAAATTGGAATTCATCATCCAGAATCTTCAGGTCAACCGGTCGTCATCCCGATATGCAATCCAGCCATGTTTGTACGTATGTACACGCAAGGGTTCCGGTTTCCGGTCCTATCGTCAGCTGTAGATTGAAAATTAAGACAACAAAATATGCTTAAAAAATGTTTGGCCAAACACAACAAATCGTAGAGCTTCTTCTGTATAGGCCAATAGGGTAACTAAGACATGATAATCTAGTCTATATTAGTAGGTATAAGAATAAATAAGTATAGACATAAATAAATAAATTTAAATATTTAGGGAACAGGAACAGGTAACATCATTTAAATTATTAACGAGTGACTCATGTGTACCTATACCTATACCCATATTCATCACTAAATAGCGTATCCCAAAAGTTGTACGTTGTACTTATATTTTCGTTTTATGTACAGTGCAGACTTGGCGACATTCGTAGTTTTTGCAAGGGCCACAAGTTCCATCAAGTTTCTACATACGATCTTGATTGATATTGGCCAGAATCAGCAAATGTCGAGGAAGTCAAAGCACCGGTCATCAACCAAGTTTTTGCCATTCCATGAAAATTGTACTTGATTCCTTCAAAGTACCGGTAAGACCAACACATTTACCTAAACAGTGTGCATGCAAAATCACCTAAACTGAGTGAGTCATCGCCTGCAATTTCCTCAACATTATAGTGTGTGTGCGGTGATCTTTTTTTTCGCAGAATCATTATAAAAAGGTTTCCTCTGGTTAATGACCAGTGGCTGTGCTTACACCATCATTGTTACTGATTGTGAGTAAAGGTACTTTCAGGTGTGCAAGCTACAACTGCACCACCGTACATTATCCTTTTTTCCCTCGTAATTGGCTCTCGGATGACGTACAGTCGTACAGAGTGTTGCGGAAACCAGATTAGAATCCCACAAGTTCCGTCTGCTTCAATTAAAAACACGTGTGGAAAATACGATGTTTACTTGAACAAAGTTTTTTTTTGTCTTATTATTAGGGGTTAATCATTAGGTTTCGGCTACACTGAAAACCTGTTCACCTTCCAAGGTTGTGGTCAGGGGCTGTTGGAAACATTCTTTGCGAAAAGTATGTATTTACCCATTTCTCAGATGACTCATCATGTTGACGACTCAATAGGAGCGTTGTTTCGTATAAAACGCCTCGGTGTCTTCAATAATTTCTTCACTTGTTATCTTCTTGGCACCAGCAATTTTTACAAGAACTAGGCAGTCAAAACATCAGTTGTAGCCAAAACAAAGTGATCGAATTGAGGCCTAACTGGATAAGTTCACCAGAACTAATAAAAACAAAGTGAGTTCATTTATACGGCAGACAATTTGCATAATCTATTGGTGTGATTAAACCTAAAAATTAGCTTGTGTTGACGTGTTTGGAGTTGAGCAACTTGAATCTTACCTTTTAGATGGGTTCCTTCGGACAACGAATAAGCATCCTCCTCGTTGTGACCTCAATCTTAGTCACAATGACTCATGGCTCACCCACAAGATCTCCGAGGAAACCTACAACGAGGCGCAGTATTGTCTTCAATGAGAACGAGGATCACCTGGAAGATTTGTACTCTCCTGTCTTCACTGATATGGAAAATAACATCAACAGCCTGAGTAGCAGTTCTCCAGCCACCAACCAAAACAATGAAGGTCCAGTTTTTCACATGGCATCCGTCCTTCGGCGTCAACAAACCACCAGTACGACCCCGAAACCCCGGAGAAATCACAGAAGCACTACAACAACTAGCACTACCTCGACCAGCCCGGCAACAACACTGGCAGAGGCAACGATGACCAGGATTTTGTCACCCGATAGAAAGAATTGCCCTGCAGGTCAAGTGCGGGTCAACGGTGTGTGCAGAAAGAAATTGAGGCTATCTTAAGGTGTGAGGTGTGACTAAAGTAACTAGCATCTGCAAAAGTTAAATTGTTATTTTTCTTGTACATAGTTGAATTTAATGTCAATTTATGACTAGATTTACTCATTAGCACTATTATCCCACCGAAATTTTGTCTAATTTTTCGTTAAGCTGTATCTACAGACTCAAAGTAAAACGTGATAAATAATGATGCATAATACAAATGTGGACCAGAATCTCTTTTCTATGTGTTTGGCGTGTATCTCTTTAAACTAAATAAAATACAGTCAATGTAAATGTGAAAGCACATAGTAAACAATGAGTGCAGGCGGTTTCTGTTCATGGGTACATGCCATTTGCTTACAATTTACAATCATTCACTACTGACTACAGAACATTTTTAATGAAATTATATAATAGTTCATAAAAATCTATTATAGTTCAAGTTCAAGACATGCACCTTCACATGCAAGAAATATGCATGTCAACTGGTATTACAGCACAACAAAGGTAGATTCACGGGTTTAATTAAAGAAACTAGTTAGTCAAGTAGTATTCCTAACTACAGAATAATTACTGCAGGTAAATTCGTAAAGTTTGATTGACAATACTATCGAAATATCCACTAAGACATTCGGCTTTCACCTGAAACTGGTTTGCATGCAGACGAAGTGACAACGGAGAATTGCAGTCAATTCTAAATCCAGTGCATAAATGACATCAATTCACGTGGGAGCCAATATTTTGAATGAAGCTAGTAATAAGATAAAATACATAAAATTCTCGAATTTTAGCATATGCAAAGTTGTTTCGTTTTAGGTTGCGGCGATAGTGCTGCCACCATTCGCTGATGTCGCTGTTTTGCAAACCTTAGAACGCTTTTCGTAGTTTTCCACCCTATCATTAACTCTGTTGTCTTTCCACCAGTAAATATTTAATGTCATATTGTGAAATTCATGAATCCATTCAAACATTTTAAATCCGTTAATCAGTATAACAATAAATCGTCCAAGCACATGAATATCTTTTG
This sequence comes from Disparrhopalites patrizii, assembly GCA_034698585.1. Lineage (NCBI taxonomy): Eukaryota > Metazoa > Arthropoda > Collembola > Symphypleona > Sminthuridae > Disparrhopalites > Disparrhopalites patrizii. Next base: position 3,923 of record JAQGBT010006431.1, read on the forward strand.
TTTTTGTGACTTTGTGCAATCCCATCGACCTGACTTTGCCTAAACGTAAAGTATAGAATGAAGTGAATTAAATTGCAATGCATCGAAGCCAGCTAAGTCATTCTCATTTCACCTGAAACGGGACTGAATCCTAACAAGGTTATAGCCGAAATATGCAGGTAGTAAACCCAGTAAATGGCATTGATAAAAGCAAATGCGAAAGGGAACAAGTACTTCGCCTGCAAGGCAGATCTAAAATTGACAGATTTTAGCATATGAATTATAATATTGCGTGCTTTTCCTGGAATTTCCCGCGGGACATTTTTCCACTGCGGGATTGAATCCGAATCCTGAAGCTTTTTCGTGACGACGGTTCTATCCACGTCCTGCTCCCTTCCCATAGCTGAGCTCCACCTGACGGGATTTTCGGTTTTAGCTATCTCACCAGCTGGGATTATTCTTCCATCGATTGTGTTTGGAGGCTTCTTGGACTTCAAATAGCTTAGGGCAACATTGAAAGAGAGGGCAGCGAAGACGAATATGAAGCAGATGGCCAGGTACACGTCCAAAGCCTTGAGGTAGGGGATTTTTGGGACGGCGGTATTGATGGCTGCATTGAGCATGGTGATTGTGAGGATAGTGGTGACCCCTAAAGAAATCCGGTCGGACAGAGCGTTTTCATCCATCCAGAAGGAAAACCAGGAAAGGACGACCAGAATTCCACAGGGGAAGTACACCTGGAGGAGATAGTAGCCAGTATGTCTGCTCATCTGAATGTCAATGCCGAGGTTGGTGTAGTTTCCGCCGGTTCCAAATTGGATGAGCCCAACAAATTTGCGATAACCTTCGATTTTGTAATTTTGCAGGTAGTTGTCTGGCCCATGCGAATTCATGGTAGGAAGTTCATGTTCCATCCACTGATACTCAATTTCGCTTGCGGTGTGTCCATAGCTCTCAACTGTGATTGTGCAGACTTGAGTGTCCATGGGGAAGTTCTGCAAGTTCATGGGGCATGACGTTGTTAGAGTGTACCTGGTGGACTTCAAAATCTTTCCACTCGGAAGCAGCTTCACATACTCATTTAAAACGGTTGCTGAATGGACGTAGGCCGTGATTTCATTTTTGAAGTACGTGTCGGGCTGCCAGATACTGTGCGCGAACGTGTCAACCCTGATTTTGTGGGTGGGTGTGACATTTTCATGCTCGAAATTCAATCGGGGATCATTCCATTCCTGTCGAAAATACAAGTCTGTCGTTAGTTCCATGGTGCTCTCCGTCACTTGCATGATATTGCGGATGAAAATTGACACTTTGATGATGTCCGCAGAACCTCCATATTGTGGACGGGTTTGCGGATCGTAGTTCCGCAAAAGATTTTCCAAAATACTTTTCGTCTTGGTTCCGTTGATTGATTGCTTGCTTTTACCCACTGAAATAGAAGCTGAGCAGGCATCTTCAAAAATGATAGCACTTACTACTGTGAGAAGGACAGAAATTTTATGCAACTTACACATGGTTTTTGTGTTTTAGTCTAAAAACTTCATAGCTGAAAAACTGTAGAAGACCAATTTCCCTACTCGTAATTTCCCTGTAGAATTGCAACCTAAAACGATGTACAATTTATGACAACGCCATAAACCCACATGTTTCTAGTCATTTCATTTAAGCTTTTATTCGTATCACAACTATGTACATGTGAGGGTAAACAAACTTTGTTTACGCTTTGGGTTAGACAACGCATTATGTTATTTTTATTCCATAAACAAAATTGAAAGTCGTTCTTAACGTGTGCAAGTAAACTAGTAGCATACAGAAAATTCATTTCATTAACAATAGTTGCAGACCTTGCTCACTTACAAAAATATAGTCAATAAATTGAGTCCTGAAAGGAGAAGGACAAATAAAAAACTCAAGACCGTTTCTTGCGTTCCAGTTTCGTGTATTTATCTGCTTCTTGAAATTTTTTTATATCTTCTGGACTGCAACGGTATTTTTTCAACAAGTTAGGATACACTTTTTTTCGGAAATGTTCATGGAGAGACCAGAACGATCTTCCAGAGAGTATTTGGTCTCTCTCCATCTCCTTGAATATCGAATGAGATGCGTGTTTCCAATGACCATTTTTTGAGCAAACGTAATCCAACATTTTTTGTCCCTCTTCAATCGTATACTGCCTGCGCGGGGCGCTGCATAATATATAACTGCACAACAATACAATTAACGAAATTATTCATTTTAATCGCCGCGTAGCCAAATACCCAAAGCAAATCATCGAACGCAAACACAAACTAACACTAGATGCAACTTACCCTGTACGATTCCTCACAGGCGCATTAGATTCTACTATGTTCATGTCGGAATCTTCGGAACTGCTTTCCGGGTTATGTTTGTTAGCTGACATTGAAGTGGAGACACGCTTCGTTGTATGTTTCTGAGCCCTCTGCGACTTCACTTCCGTGTGAGGTATCCAACGAATTTCTTCTTCACTAACTGGCAGGACTTCATTTTGAGTGGTATTGTTAGGAGACTCCGATAATATTTGTATCTCCGAAGACTTCTCACGCGTTCCCTTTCTGAAAAACATAAAAGAACAACGAAAATAAAAATGCATGTCTACCTATATCTATGCAGGTACTAAATAGTCCCCTAAAGCTAGGGATTTAAAGTTAAAGTTGTAAAAACAAGTAACAACTTAAGGAATACTTTTCTTCGGACGCCGCATATATACAAATACAAAAAATGTGGATATTATTTGCCACCTGATTTCAGGCGTAGTGGAAGAAGTCGCATCAGGTTGCTTTTTAAGGAGAATACGCCGGACAATACTGCATCCCTTGTTTCCTGATTCAGTATTTCCAGGCCTTTCTGAGGATGTACCATTTACATTTGTAGCAGACACTAAAGCAGTGCTGGAGGTAGCAATAGGGTCTCTTCCTGCTACAATTAACTTGGAAGGAGCTTCACTTGATCCTTTAGGTCTAAACATAAAACATATTAATCTTCAATATTTCAACGCTGAGTTTCGAATACTATGTATGTATGTTTTTAAACATTTTTATAATTATTAATCAATAAATTTTATTTAAATTTTTATGGATAATTATAATTACAATTCTGTAGAGTCATTGCCTCCGATAAGTCGACGCTTAACAGGGGGTTCTTCTTCATCTATTTCACTACTCACGCGTGGGCGTGATACTGTCTTGATTGGGCTAGCCACGTTCCTGGGATTTACTGAAGGTATACTACCATTAGCTAGCCTGGAAGTAAATATCATAATTATTTTTACTAGAAAGGATTACTCCCCCAGATAATAAGTTTAGAAAAGGATTGGGGTGCTTGAAATGTTATATACATAGCATTGAAGCAGAGTTTTTATTATTTTTACCTATATCTTGTCATTTCTTGCACCTCATTTTGGCAATAGCTATCAACAATAAACGTCGAGTTGATAACAATGGGATCGAACCTCGCAGGCAATCCTACACCTGTACTCACCGCGGTCACTGCATCGAAAACGTGAATGGCTGAGTCGTCCGAGTCGGCCGGGAGAAGAACTTGTCCTCCAGCAATCTGCCAAATTAATTATATGCATAAAAACATAATAAACAAACAATAATTCAAATTAATCACTTTCCACGTCGTTAAAATAATCATACAAATGTGTTTTTCTTTACCTCAATGAAGTCGTGCAAGCCCTTGCTGTAAGGCTCCAGTTTAAACAACAAAGGCTTCCCATTTGCAGTTCTCAATACATCTCGATGAAATGGTCCTCTAGAATTTGCTTCCATTATTAACACCAGCTTGCTGGTTGCTGATCTTTAACTGGTTAACTGAAGTAATATACATACATATATATGTTTACCACATATGAGCAATACCTTGTTAACAAAAATTCTCGGCATCCAACGAAGAACAAAATGCAACTTTATAACTTATATTTACAAGATGTACTTTACGATGTTTTCAACCTGCTCCCTAGCTTACTCACACCACTACAGCAAGTAAAACAAAACATTATGCCAAAAGCAATCGTATAATTACAAAAGACCAAGATTTCGGTAGAATATTATTATCACTTACCCCGATATTCTACGCGAAGTACAGAGCACATGAAACTGTAGACAAACTAAATTCTCCGTCGTCCTTCTCCCAACTTCAATCGTGCCGAATAGGAATGTGGCGATGTGGTGACACTTGACGACTTGACCCTCAAAAGAAACTTCTATACAGAAAACAAAGTATGGACACGACTCTTCTATTTAAATAAAAATTATAAGTATCTCCCTTCTCTGTGGATCTCTATACGACTTTCCTTTATTAAAATTACAAATTACCCTTGATTACGTGTCACAAGTAACGAATGCATAATCGATATTCTATTCTTTACCTTTCGACTCAGACGAAAAGTACTACGAGACCAACCCTCACTTCCAAATGTCACGAGCTGATGATTTTGAATAGTTGTCGAATAAATTGCGACTAGACCACTATAGACTACAACGGCACTGTTCAAATCTCATTTATATAATTAATGCGTATTTTGACGAGCTTTTTAATACGTACGCTGTACGCATTTTGAGGAACTTCTTAATGCGTATTTTGAACCTGCAGGATCCCTAATTATTTTTATCACAGTCCAGGGCCCAGGGCGATCTTGCTCTTGTCTGGCCAACGTTAAAATCTATACAAATACATACAGACTGAATCCCCACCAGCACTTCCTGTATAAATCCGCAGTATTTACGATAAAAATCACAATTAAAATTACAAAGTACAAATTCGACTCTGCAAAATGTAAACTCAGCCTGGGCCTAATTCTTGCTGACACAGGACCGTAAATGAATATGTGAATTACATTCACGTGTGTTTCATAAATTACTATCCGATCCGAAGAAGAGGCCAAAGAAGTTGTCTTTAAAATCTAAAATTCGGGTCTAAAAAAACGGGCGAGAGAAATCAGAGAATTTTTATTATATAATTTATAGATTCTATTAAATATTTAGTTTTAGAGATTTCGACAGACGACTGAGACGACAGATGTGATATACGTGATGATAATACGTGATGAATGAAAATGAAATGTGAACGTGGTGAGTAGTCTCCCGCCACACGAAAAAATAAACCCATTGAAATTTTTTTGTAGACAAACTTGACGAACAAGGACGTCTGAGCCACGCCAGAAGGCGCTGCCGACACACTTCCACCCCCGAAGCTTCCCCTGGATTATCCGAATTACTTTCATATTTATTACTTGATTGTGTCAATTTTATTGTGGGCCCAGCCAAATTATTTTCATGTAAGTAATTTAAACAAAATTAAAAAGAAGTGGTTTTGGTATGATTTTATTTATTACTTCTTACCATCATTTACGCACAATAATATAAAACTTAGGCCTATTTTGTTTTGATGTTGTTAGACGATTATGAGGAACCCAAGATCATATTTCCCTTCCTGGTTGAGGATTCTGGAGATAAAGGGTAGAAGACCCTTTTAGAGCTTGGATCCTCGATGATTTATTGGAGCTACACTTTGTCGGCAGCAAGCCTCTGACCCTGCCCTCACATCGATATTTAAGGAGCCACCTATTAATTTCTTGTTGCAGACCCCTCATACATCTTTTTTTATGGATCCACGGGGAAACCTGATTTTCTCCTGCTCCATACATTTTCTTTCCATAGTTATTTCAGGAATTTTTAAATGACCTTCAATTGGAAATCCATCTTGAACAAAATAGCCCAGCGATGATGAAAATGTTTAGAAATAATAATAAGGCTCAAATTCCACTCTCTGTAATACCGGGAATGAATGATGACAGGAAAATCATTGTATTTTTCTTCGGCTGATTGCCCTTATCAGTACGAGTTTTTTCCAGAAAATAATTGCACAACATTACGGGATCACCTTCCTGATTTTTCCAGGTTCGCCTGTATTTTCCAGAATTTTCAAAACCGCTGTACGTATCCATTGTCAAGCTGGGATAAAAGTACAGATTAAAGCTTATTCCCAGTAGAATCTCTTATATATTCTAGATAATATATAATAATAGAATATGTCATTTAGAATATTATGTGGGTGATAGGTGATAGCATATTTGTGATATTGATTAACCAGCAAAATCATATAATTTCTCATTACCTTCCAGCCACTTCGTAGGTTATTTGAAATTTTAAAGTAACTTTTTCAGTAAGTTCTCAACTTGTTTTGTACGTTTTCCCCTTTCTTTCCAGAAGAAAGTAGCTGCCACATGTACCTGTCTTAATCGCAGAATGAGTCTCTTATTAACTTGTTTCCCGAAGTAGCCGGTGTTTTTGATTTTTGCTTCAACTGCATCCTTTCCTTTTTATTACTTCCAAAATTAATATTTTTCTCTCTCCCACCGCGGACTTTGTTCTCCGAGTTGCTGAGCGTTCTTTCACCCGCTTTTTCTCTCCCCTGAAACTCTCTTCCGAAGTTCTCAGATGGAAACAAGTACTTCAGTTTGAAAAGAGCGACATTAAAAAGGCAATTTTCCTTTTTTTCTCATACACCTCTTTTGGAGTATCACGTAATTATATGTACATATCTACATATGTGTATACGTATAAGATTAATTTTGCTCCAAAATTTATTTACTGGTTTTATTTTCATTTTTTCTCTACAAAATTATGAGTAATCATCAGATAAGATTTCGCATGAAGAAATCCGAACATTGTACTTCGTTCAGGAAACATTCGTGAAATTGTAATGTATGTACATAGGTATATACTTACCTTGATTAACTATTGTGTAGGATCTAACTTTTTAAGTTTATCCAAATGTATGCCTACATGCATATGCACATACGGAAATGATATCTACGTCTCAGTAAGGAGAACAAATGCACCTCACATCTTGTCTCGACCCTAGTGCTTCCTTGCTATTATTCATCGTTATAATGACTGCATTTCTAGCAATATATGTCCCTACGTACATACACATGTGTGTTGGGGTGAAATATTAATTTAATTTTCACTTTTATGTTAGTTTATTAGAAAAGAACCTCCGCATTCGTCATTTACTTGATTTCAACCGGCGAAACCCTTATGTGTAGGTAATAGAAAGGTATAAAAATGTATATGTATGCTCAAAGAAAACAGATTACACCTTCAAAAGCCGGTACAAGGGCAAAAGTTGACATTGGTATTAAATCACAAAAGTTGCCGCGGAAGCCCTACAGAGAGACAAAGAGCCTCTGCAAACGGAAGGGGGCAAATGAGACAAATGAAAGAGCATCCTTCAGAAATGATGAAAATGCAACTTTCAATTAGCAAGACAAGAATCCTTATTAGCGGGGAGAAAAGAGCCCGGGTCGGGTAATAATCAAGTCATTTCTTATGTCGAGAACTTTCCGAGGGGAAAAGAGGCAGACTGATGACTTTCTCTGTGCTATAGAAGAGCCGAGGAAAAAAGGAGCACCCAGAGATTACTACCGCAGATTTTGCAGGAGCTCTTCTTATCTCCCACAGCGAACAAAAAGGAGAGATTCGTGTTTCACATGGGATTTCTTAGAATGGTATCTCTCTCATCCCTCCATCCCGGCCTTTTTTGGTATAATTAAGGATTTAAATTCATAAATTACACCCACAGAAATTCTGCCAGAGGAGAATCCAGAGCATTTTTTTTTATTAAAAATGTGTATGTGCCGAGTGTACATGGCACGTTTAGGCAGGCGTGCCGGACGGGAAGTTTCAAGGGAGGCAGCGAAGAGAAAGTGGAAGAGAGACAGCGAGAGTGAAAGCGAAGGAGAGAGAGAAAGCAAAATAGAAAGAGGCAGTGACAGAGAGAAGGGAAATTATATTTATGGAAACGCCCGCTAAAAGAAACTGTTTCTCCAGTCCGGGCATTTCCCCTCTTAAACCGGGCCTTAAGAAGGAAAGCGGAAGAAGGAAAAGGGAAATGAATACAGACGAACGAAGAGAAGGAAAGAGGATGAGGATTTGTAGAGGATTTAGAAAAACAAGATGAAATAGATTGAAGGTAATTTTAGGAGATGTGAAATGTTTCAACTTTTTTTTAAGACTGTCTCTCTTTTAGTGGAAGAAGCTACTTTTAGGCGGAGGAACTCGCTTTATTGTGATGAAGATTTGCTCCCAAGATTTTTCATATACATTATAATGTATACACAATATGTATATGCCTTAATATGCGTTCTCATTCCAAAAATGTCCTCGTTCTGTCCTCAGATGGAACGTGCATAAAGAATGCTTATGAAGAAAGGAAGTCACATTTAGACGAACTATTTTTCCAGTGAGGATTTCCACTCAAGTACAGGGCATTTTATCTGGCTTCATGCAATATTCCGAAAGGTTTATGGGGAACCACTTTCTCCTTTGACTCTGGAAATTTACTCAAATCTTATTCCGGGCATTTTTAACGGTAGACAGGGAGTTTTTATAAAGAGAAAGAGAAGCAGTCAGAAAAAGGAGATGTTCTTGAGACGAACATAATTGCAAAAGAGATTAACTCACAGAAATAGAGAAAAGGGATAGAATTATGGAAGAGAGAAAAGGAAAGAAGATAAAGCTGAAAGCGGAGAGAAAAGAGAAAGTGAAATGTAAAAAGAGATTGCGAAGAGGG
>JAQGBT010006432.1:0-12497 GCA_034698585.1 Disparrhopalites patrizii
TTTTCTGTTCTTTCTCTATTTCTTTTCTGCTTTCTGTTCTTTCTCTTCTTCTTTTCTTTTCTGTTCTTTCTCTATTTCTTTTCTGCTTTCTGTTCTTTCTCTCTTTATTTTCTGTGCTTTCTCTCTTTATTTTCTGTGCTTTCTCTCTTTATTTTCTGTGCTTTCTCTCTTTATTTTCTGTTCTCTTTTGTCATTTCTGTGCCATCTCCCTCTTGTCCTATTTTTGCTGTTTTTTCCTCTCCATTTTCTCCTCCCTTTTTTGCTATTTCCTTTCTCTTGCCTTTCCCCCTCTCTCTGCCATTTCTTCTGATTCTTTCTCTTGTCTCCTTGTTCTTGTTCGCCGAATTTTCTCTAGTATCTCATTTCTCTCTCTTTCTTCTTTTACCCGGTCCTGGTTTTCTCGTTGTGTCTTCCCTCCTCTTACCTTCTATCCATTTTTCTCTTCCCTTTCGCTCCACAATTTTTTTCCTTCTTTGCTCTTACCCTCCGTTTCCACCACGGTACGTCTCCTTCATTTCAGTCTCCTCCCAATTGTCTCTGTCAGCCTTCCTGTATTGCTATCCCTGTCTATCCGTGCTGGCGATAATCATCGATTTTTTTGGGGGAAAAAGAAATTTAGACTACTTTACTCCCACCGACGAAAATAAAAACTCCTTGTACGTGTAAATGTGTGCTCCGTTAAACTTTTCTGCCACAGACCCACATACAGGGACACTTTTGTGTGCGCAATTAAATATATTTATACCATGGTATTGGAGATAATTTGACTGAAATTCCAACGGTGTATTTGAGGGAAATTTGTGGTATAGTAGTCTTGGTAGTAATAATAAAAAGTTGTCGTTCTCTTTGCTTGTCCTGTAAAAGGGTTTAAAATACCAGTGCCCATGGGAGTTTTGACATTTGGCGAAAATTCCTTAACACAATTTGGACTCGCATTGCCCAATGAATACACAATTTCCTGCCTCACAGAATTCTATGGATGTTCTCCGAGGCTTGTGTCGCGGGTAGTTGCACGTGCATTTGTCTATATCAAGGGTGTAATACCCGCAGTTTGCCTACAATGAAAGTCCACGTCCTTTCTTCCTGTCACAAAAAGAAAAGAGGAGTCACGACAAGTAAGGGGGGGGGGGAAGAAAGAAAAAAAATATCTTTCTTTCCTCATTGTGTGTGACAAGAGCTCGCAAACTGGTATTATAAACTCTCATTTTCATAGAGTTTATAACACCCAATCATAATGACTTTCTTCTGGGACTCAGAAAACGACTGTTATGAGAGGGTGAGAGAGGCAGCCAGAGAAAAGGAGAGAAAGAAGGCGCGAGAGAAAGAAACAGAGATCGAGAGAGAAAGAAAAAAGAAATACAGAGAATGAGAGAGAAAGAAAAAAGAAATACAGAGAATGAGAAAGAACGAAAGAAAGAGAGACAGATAAAGAAAGAAAAGTGAGAGAGAAAGAAAGAAAAGAGTGAGAAAGAAAGAAAGAAAGAGAGAGAGAAAGAAAGAAATGTGAGAGAGAAGGAAAGAGAGAGAGAGAAATGAAAAAGATGAAAAAGAAAGAGAAAGATAAAAAAAAAAAGCAAATTTCCAAAGGGGACATTTATGAAAGTCTCCAGATTTAGAGTAACAGTAAAAGCGTCATGTTCGCAAAAAGCCGGGACTTGTGTAGTAGAATAATAGCAAACAGCAGTCGTAGAGATGTCTTTCTGTCCCACTTTTGTCCCGCTCCACCTTCTGGAAGGGCATACCAGCAGTTCTTTTGGGAATAGCCGAGAGAAGTTTACTTTTTTGCTATGGTGAATTAAAAGACATTTACGTCTATGTATGTAGCCCATGAAACTACCAAGGAATTATAATCTACGACACATTCTTCGGCAGAGAGAATATAACATTTTACATTTACATCCAGCAATTATCATCATTATCAAACTAATACCTTGCGTCATTTTCCAAAATGAAACCAATGTTCCGCCCGGTCAGTTTTATTAGTACTACTACTATCACCCTGTCGTAAAAAAAAGAGACTTGAAAGAATAGTAAATTATATGATTATATGCTTTTTGAGCAAGAGCAATTGTATAAACTGTGAATTCAAAAACTGTATAATTCATGGGAAAAGTGCTACCCATATCATTTCTTCATGCAAAATAGAAACGATTACATATGCTGATTCTCTATAATTATAAGTCATTTTTCCTTTTCCTGTAAAATCCTTCCCCTTGAAAATAGCTCATTGAACAAGTGTTGAGAGAGGGAAATTCTACCGGTCAGGGTTATTATTATGTGTTTTGACACAATTTTGTCAGTTTAAATACATTCAGACAGACCAAAATCAATACTGAGAGGATTTTATTCTCTGCTTTTGCAATATACACAAAATTTATTGACATTGCCCACTCAATTTCATGGGTCTGTCATGGGTCAGTTCTTTGTAGTAGCTTTTTTTTTAAATGTGGACCATTTTATATCTGTGTGAAAAATTCTGTACTACTGGGAAAATCTTCATCCATTATTTGGGGATAAAAAATTCTAGAAAAAGATCATTAAAATACATTTTAATAGCATAAACGATGCGACTTGTCCCACACGCGCTCATGCATGGAGAAAATATTTAATTTCTTTTTGAAATATTAAAAAATATAGGTATACTGTATAGGTATAATAAACACACTCAAAAGGGTTCATCAAAGCTGTGTAGGCAAAAAAAAAAGTGAGATAGAATCAGAGCAAAAAGGGCAAAAAAAAACAACAACATTCTTATGGGAAACTCAAGGACAATAATAATTAATGCAATTTCGTAGCAAGTGGCTGTATGTATGTATTTATTACGTTGTTTTTTTAAGCATAAAAATATTTTCTTTTTCCTTTCTGTACAAACACATTTTTAATATAGGATATAAATCCAGACTATTTTGAAAGACCTTTTCCTTTCCATATAAATCACACACACATTTTTCTCCCAACTTAAAAACTTTTATATTCCATGTGGTATTTCCTTCTTTTGAAGAAGAAAAATAAATAAATGAATGCGATAATGACGAAATGAAATAACCCATTTTCCCCCCTGTCCCTCTTCATACATTAATTCACTTTAAAAAAAAGTCTCACAGTGGAAAGACTTGAACGAGTTATTTTTATATCTGTCTTTCTTTGGAAGCCTGTGGAAGTGTAATGCAGAGGATAGATTTCCAAGAAATCTGACTAATATTCCCACAATATTTTCAACCCTTTTTTTTTTTAATTTTATTCTCTCAAAGTCACTTACCTCCATTGATAAATCATTCTTGGTGGAGCCTGGGAAGCCTGTGATGCGGCACTTGCATCGGCACTAAATCGTCGTCTCATTTTGGATCCTTTAATTTTTCCCCTTTTGTCTAACAGAAATAATTGAGCGAATTTGTCTTGTAATTTTTTTATTAATCTTTTTTTGATTTTCTCTTACATACAAAAATGTTTCTAGTTCCTATTTTTTCTCATTTATCTATATGTTTTTTTTTAAGCAGAAGAAACAACACGGATAATTTTTTGAAGAATTCCCGATTTTGTTCTTCCAACAATGAATGAGTATAACGTCACTTTGGCTCCACTTTTGTTGATGTACAATTATTTATAGTTGAACAAATCGATATTTTTTTCTCCTTTGCAAGAGAGAAAAAATATCCTTACAAATAACAATACTTATGGTTAAAAATGTGAGTTGGCAACAAGTACGAACTAAATCCCTAAATTAGAATGAGCACTGAGTTTGTTTTGTTTTTGTTTTTGTTTTTTTTTTTTTGGAAGAAATTTTTTTGTTTTTGGTATTTTTTGAAGGAATGTACTTTTACTTACATTCTAAAAGTGATTTAACAAATGACAAAAAAAGACAAGAGATGAAACGAAAAAATTTGTTTGGGAGAGAAAACTTTTTCCTTCGTACTACCCGAGAGGGGGGAGCTATTTCGAATGTCCCGCTCGAGGAAATCCTCTCCCTCTCTCCCAAAAAAGAAGATACCTATAAAATGGGGGGAAAAAAGTGTCCGCAGAGGCGATCCGTCTCTCAATGGCTGCTCTTCTCCCAAAAAGGAGTGGCCGAAGTGGTGTTTAAATATTAATGATGGGAAAAAAAACATCCTTTAAAAATTTAAATGGCATTCTTCCTCCACATCTTCTCCAGTATTCTCTCTTGAAAATGGGGAAGACCTACAGGTTTTTTTAGGGCACTAAAAACCCTGGAAAAACAAAGGCTTACACCTCCTGGAGAATCCCGAAGTTCTGGCATTGGACGTCCGGAAAGGTGGGAAATGTGACACCATCTTCCAGTCACATTTACCAGGTACTCTAAGGGGACCTTGCAAATTTTCCGAAGGTCATTAAATAAGGTCAACCGGTACTTTCTTCATCTTCAAATGTGTGATTTTTTTACAAGAGAATCACCCGGATTGGACGGATGACGGTAAAATGTCGTGGGGATCTCAAGCTTTTCTAACCCCCGTCAAAGCCCTTTGGCAATTCCCTTTAGGATCATATGCTATTTTCTTTTTAGGTCAAGGAAGATTCCGGAGAGTTTCGTAAGATTTCCATTTCTCCGGCAAAGGGAAATCCCAGTTTTCGGGGTTTCTTTTTGCCCGATTCCGAGGAAATTGTGGTCTTCAACGATTTTTAAGGGAAAACTGGCTCTAACATGAATTCTCTTAAAACAAAATTAATTTTACCGGTTTCAATCCGTCTGATTTTGATAATAATAATTTACTACGTTCTGAATTGTTCTTTTCGAAATAACAATTAAACGATCAATTTTAGTGGGGAATTTCCCATTGATTTTGCCTTTTCATGGGAAAACAGACGCCTAAAAGGAGTAATGAAGATATTTCTATGCCAGTTCATTCCCATTTAATCTCAGGATATATTTTGCATTATACTTTGCATTATATTTTGCATTATTCTTCCAAAAACAATTATTTTGCAATGTGTGTTACATGATTATTGCTTTTCTGGTTCGTTCATTTTTTTTTATATGTCGGAGTTTTGCTACGTACAATGGTAATACATTTGCTCCAAATTAAAACTTGTTGACTTCTGCCCTCTTCGACTGAATTAAAAATAAAGGAAATACATATTATATGGATTTTATTTCTAGGGCTATGATTGCGCGTGTTACATGATACTACGTGTGTTTATGTAAACAAAATAATGGGGCGATAATTAAATATGATTCACCAGGTGAGATAAAGCTTAAGTGGATGGCTCACAGCTCGGTTTTTATAGCAAATAAAATGTCCTGTTGCTTTCCCCATAAAAAATGTCTCCTCCTCTTTCCTCATTGTGTGGAATCCCAAGGGTGGGATAGTTAGATAATTCTTGCTATTTTTCATCCCACTGAAGCATTTTAAAGCCCACGGTGTTTGGTTTTGCTACCAAGCTTTATTTGACGTCCTTTCCACCCCTCCAACTAATTACAGTTGTGTACCCAGGACAGTGTTATACCCCTGGAGCTCTTGTAGGGTCATAAGAATAATTTAAGCCAGGTCTTGATTAATAATTAGCAGAATATTTAACACACCAGAAGATTCAGGGAATAATAAAATATTTATCCCAAACTTTTCCACCCCCATGTCCTTTAAACAGTAAGAATGGCCCTTGCGACTTCTACCCTCATTTGAGATTGTTCCATATCCAAAATAGCAACAAATAACGGTAAACTACCCGCCTACTTGGAGACGACCATAAAAAAATAAAAACATTTATATCAAGAAGGCCAAGAAGACTTGCGTCAGGCTAATAAAAAGATCCTCTGGAGTTGTGTCCTCAAAGAGGAGGAGGAGAGGGGAAGTAAGAAAAGAAAGTGCGTCCGGAGGGTTGTCGAGTCGGAGGAATAGTACACACGAAGAAGGAAATGAGAATGTCAATGATTTTCCGACTTTTGTCTTTCCCCCGAATTTTTTTTTTATTTGATGTTTTGGGACCCAACTAAGAAACCATGAAAGTGAAGAGAAAGTGGACGGAGGAGAAAGGAACAAAAAAAAAATCAAGAGAGGGAAAATGTGGAAGGGAGACAGAGCGTGGGGGGAGACTTGTGAATGGCTTGCTAATAAACATGGCAAAGTCCTCTAGGTCCTACTCATTGAGTAGAAAATTAAATTAGTAGATTCTCACATAATACATACATATAGAGGACCAATCAATGTGTTATTTGCCTGGGGACGAGTCTTACTCCACTTTCTCCCCATTATATACAAGTGTATCTGGGAAGGAACAAATATATTAAAGGGGTAGCATTTATACACAAGTAAAAAAAAACTCATCATATACTCCAAATAGAGACACAACTATTATTTCTGTGGATAAATTCCTTCCCTACCCAACTTTTCCCACTACCACTTGTTTTTTTTTTTTTTCATACAGGAATTTTGTGAATTCCCCTGGTGTTCACCATACTAAGGTCGTGGGAGAAAGTAGAGAGGAAATAATAACAGGTAGGACAGTGTTACATATAATAGAGAGGGGAAGAGAGAAGAATAGTTGGCACACCTGTGGTTCCATCCATAAATAGACGTATAAAAGGAGTGTGTACATATTTCTATACATTGAGTACAGTAGTTGTAACAACCAACGTCAGTAATAATTGTGTAGTGATGGTCAATTTTTAATAATGTCGTTTCCAGGAAAAGTCCATATACTTTCACATACTTCACCCTGTATACCATTTATATCTAGTATATAGGTAGTATAATACCCCCAGCGGCTCTCTTTTCTCCTACTTCTTCAAATGGACATGGCGATTCATGGTCCCGACATAACAAAGTTATTTTCCAGCACTTTACCCCAGAAGCAATTTTAAAGCATTTGCATACATACATATGTATCTATATGCATAGGCATCCCCCCCAAAAAATACTATGTCGTCAGAACCCGCCCGAGAGTCCCCGGGTAAAGGTGGGCTCATAATTACCGAAAACATAGAAATGTATAGCCCCAGAGAGAGACTCAGAATTGCGTGTCGGGGCTATGTATACAGTAGTAAATTATTTACAAATCGTAGGAGGGAGAAAAAATAAAATAAATCATACAAAATGTGTAAAAGAAAAGTGACAATAATAACCTTGTGAGGTCGTATAATATCCAATGTTAGTACAGGGAGGAATTTCGAGGGAGTTGTATTTTTTCCCACTCATTTTTTTTCTTTCTTTTTTTATTATTTAATGACCGTAGATTTACACGTGGTCCATTAACCCCGGTGGAAATGAGTCCTGTTTGTTGCTTATTTTTTCTCAACACATATTTTATGCTCACACCATCGTGATATGTTACATTAGTTTACTTACAGTATCTTTTGGTCAAAGGAGACACATTCTTCAGATGAAGGCGTTATCTTCCTCCTTGACAAAGATGAATTGTTATCTTCCTTGAATGGACTTGCAATTCCCAGTGACAAAATAAACCGGGGTAATTTTTTATCATGGCAACTCCGTTTTTATTTACATGACAGCATAATACCCGGGAAAGAAGGTCGGTTCACGGGAAAAAATCAACTCAAATTACGTAGGGAGAGGGAAAAACAATTTCGTGTATTGATCGCACTAATTGTGAACATCCAAAATCATTACAATTCCTAGGAGTACAGCGTCCCCTAGTGCTGAAGAGTTGTAGGTACTCAGATGCAAATCGGAGTAGGTACGCGGATGGATGTTATGAAAGGGTCAAAATCGGACCACCGGAGAGGATCTACTGCTAAGGAAGCATTATAAAATCGAAAATCAGTTAGGAAAAAGCAGCCTCTCGTGCATTATTCGGTGAACAGATCTTAAGCACGCTTTCTGGCGCTCATAAAAATGCTTGGAAACAAAGCTGAGAAGAAGAAATCACCGGGATTTTAGTGTATACAATCCGACAATCACAAGCAGTTGACTTGTAAAGCCTAAGCTCTGTTTATAATCTTTCCTTTTGTAATCGTGTGTCCCTATGGGCTTACCTCGACCTGGCAAATTCCCAGCTATATAGTCGGAGTAAAGCCATATAAAAAAGAAGGTATATCAGGCCAGATGATTTTACTTGATTTCCTTCCACCAACAAAAAATGGTTGAACTCTCATATATAACGTTCGTAAATCCGGACATTGGTACTTATATGTACCTGATCATGGCAATAAAGGTTTATTAGTGGATGACTCAATAATACATCTCTCCCTCACGCCCACACCTTCCTATCATCTGACGATCTGACTCAGGTGAAATCCTCTTATACTATTAGCACGTAAAAGTATATGGTTTTCCCGGCTATGTAATATCTCTGAAAAAAAAGGATGGACAAAGATTGCTGACGTATACTACGTCAGTAATACACGGAACTATCATTATTAATTGGGTTGCGTAAATGATCTCTTTTTGGGTCCAACAATATTCGGATCTTTTTGGTACATGTCGATTTTATGTACATATAGAGAAAAGTATTTGGAATCCGGAGATTACATATCAGATATTGTATTACCATGAAAAATAACGAACTTCATCGACCCTTCTTTCTATCTTGTGGAAGATGGACTTTCCTGGAACTTAAATGAATACAGATAAAGGAACCGGTTCTGGCATCTATTAAAGGTAATCCTTTGTCACAATTTGCACCAGCACAAGGACGTCACCCAAATTATTCCTCTTTATATCCCTCTCTAAGGATACCCCCACATAATTCCCTTTTCTGGACTCCCCAGAAATGCCTGGGTAAAAATTTGTACTTCTGGAACATGGAAAATATTTTTGGGGGGAATAAAGTGAATAAAATGCGTCAAGAACTCATAAAAACGAAGGTTGGAGTTGCAATATTGCATTAAATGAAATTACTTCTCAGTCCCTTGCACCAAAAAGGAAGGGAAATATTAAGTGGTTCTCTGAATGACACTCACTTAAAAAGGAAAGATCCTCAAGGAATTTTGTGTGTATACTTACGATGTTCATGTCTTCTTTAGTCCATTTTGATCATTCAAATAATATAGGAGTGCGACCAGGGTCACGTAGAATATTAGAGAAACCTTGAAATGTATGAATTTTTGCTCATCTTGTTTATAATTTACGTTACGTATACGTATTACATATTCTAAAATGTGCAGTTACAAAAAAAAAAAAAACAAGCCATCTCTGGCTTTTACTACTACTTAATTCCCTTTTGCAGAAGGAAAGAATCATTTGGTTCAATGATGTGCAATAATAGTAATGATACAAAAGTTAATTCTCCTCCTCATCATCGTTATCGTGGTGGTTATGATGCGGCATAATGGGAGTACCTCCCCATTAACCCTTTCGTCATCATGACATATGTACAGGCGTGAGTTACACATTATCGGAGAAACTTTTTCAAAGACCAAATGATGTCCATCTATAATCCTGTAATCATGTGCCGGTACACATAGAATGTAGTTTTTTTTAGAAAAGGGAAGAAAAAGTAAACGAGGCAATAACAAATAAAATCAGAAAAGAGGTACACACAATTCCCCATTTACGGTGTGACTCATCCCAATGTTAGTTTGTACCTCAATGTCTATGCATACCTCACAATTTGACATTGTTTTTCCCCCCAATTTTTCACATACACTTCGAAGAAAAAGGGGGAGGCTTAACAATATTAATAGAAGAGCCCAGAAAGAAGTAAATGCTCAAGTATTAAACCATAATGTAGAGGAACTGCATGACGAAAACGAATTTCTTGAGTATTCTCTCTGATTTTCTCACAGAGTTCTTCTCGACCTTTTTTTTTTTGTAAATATAAACTCTTTTTTTTTCTTCAAAATGCCCAACCCAAAGAAGCCTTGATAGCTCGGGCTATCCTCACATTATTCCATTGTATATGTAATGTAGCAGTGAAGAGTAAAAGCAAATGTAGCATAATAATTAATACAAGCCTTGAGTCATTATGGCTCATTACTAATCACAAAAATTTATCACACACACACACATGTATGCCTTTTACATGCACTTCTGTACATTTTAAAATGAATACAGAAAGGGGAAGCTGCTGGCACATGTGTGTGGGGAAAACAAGAATTGTCACTCGGAATTGTTGACGTCAAATGATGAGAAAAAGAATGTATACATTATATAGATATATGTACATGCATTTTTTAATTTTTTATTTTTTTCCATCTTTTTCTCCCTTCCACCATCCTAACTACAAAGTTACAAAGACGCACGCATAAAGATTATTGCCACTTTTTAAATACAAGAAACGTGAGCGTATAGGCAAGTGTTTTTACTTGTATTACTTGTACTAACAGCAACCACAAACTTACATGTATATTTTCATACGTGGAAGACTTCGTTAAATAATACTCCAGAAAAAAATATTAAATTTCTCTTGCATAAAATCCCTAATTTTTTTTTTTCTTGGGGAAATTTTAATACACACGAATGAGGAAGACAGAGAGAGAGAGAGAGAGAGAGAGAAAGGGAAATTGCAAGTACTTGTTTATTACCTGTTACATGCCAAGGTAGGGAACTAAAAAAAAGTTGTTGAATGCTAATCAAGTTTACGGGGATCCTAACCAATTTTTTGAAAGTGAGTTAAACAAGTGTTGATGGTGGATATAACTGCACTCAAAGGACGGCTAGCAACTTGACCATCGAGGTATTCCTTTCATTGTATTTAATGGGTGGAGAGAAGGGGAAATTCTCCAGATTTTTATTCATGGAGGTACATTGTTCTTGCGAATTTATTCCCATTGTTATTTACCCCTTCGTTTACCTGTGTTTTTTCTCCATTCAAGTCTTATGTCAAATTAGACACAACTTCATTAGTATAATCATTCCTGCTACCAACATTCGCTTTTTTCTGTCATTTCAATTTAATTCAAACAATATCCAGAAGTCCTCTTCTGGAGAGCCTCCAGCTGGAAAGAAAATTTACAAAAAGTTGAATTACTCTTTGAGTAAGAGAGTTTGTCCGGATTGTTGTAACACTTTTCGGAATTTCGCCAAAATCAGCGCCTAATTCAGTCATTTATTTCGCAAAACTATGAGGATCATTGCAAGTGGCAAGTATCAATAGCTGCAATATTTCTAGGGATACAGATAAACAGGAAATTTTCCAGTCTGTAAAAAAATACCAATACGTCTGAATATGCATGATGAACATTACAAGAGAAAAACGCATCTCAGACTTTGCATGACGCAGAAATTTCCCAACTAATTCAAGAAACAGCTGACTAAACCCATTTATTAATTCATTTTACGTAGTATTAAGTGGAATTAACCTGACACTTGACCCTTCTCATGACATCATTACAGTACATAGTTATTCCAGGATTATTTTCATGCTTCCATGTGATCAAATACGGCTGAATATTTTTTAAATATTGATATACATAATAAGGTTAACAAAGGTAAAATTGTTGTAATTATAACTGTTGGTTAATTTAATAAGCTTTTAATCCATACAAACACATGTCAAGAATTTGACAATCAAATACATACATACATATGGGTCCTTTAATATTGGTGAGTGAACCAGTACTTTGTTTTTACCCGAAAAATGTAATCACAAATCAGGTCATAAAATCAAAATCAAACTGTTTGAAAAATTATGCTTAGTATTGTGTACATGTACAAATCACTAATGCATAAAATCAGAGATATAAAACAGGGTAAGATGATGATATAACAAAATTTAATGACTCTTAAAACGTTTTGGCAACCATACAAATATGCGTGTATGTTAGGATTTTCTCCCATACCAGTTTGTAATATTTTATTCCAACGTTCCGGTAGGCAAAGGGTAAATACAATTCTAAATAACAATAAATACTGGGCGGAAAAACTACTGATTTAATAATTAATGCGTAAGACAGATTAATGGCTTCAAAAAAACTCGTTTTGTTCCTTGTTCCCTCACGCGAATAGCATGCATATGACCGTATATTCCTTGGGGATTCTATTTTTCCAGTCAAAATCTTATTTTTCCAGTTTTTCCATAAGAACGTGTAATTCCAAATTAAGAGAGAGTGGTAACAATTAACAATAGTGGTTTCATAATATTTTATGCTAAAGTATAAAAAAACGCCAATACTTTGAATGCTACCATATTTAAACTAATCTTTGAGTTTTCCACGTGAATGAGTGTCAGCAAGAACATTGGGAAACAACAGCAACAACAACAGCATTGGGATATAATTTTTCAAGTCAAAATTCATTGTATCTCGTCTTATTATTCAATGGGTAAATACATTACATGTCCAGTCAAAATACGTGGGGATAAATCAATTATTCATACAAAAATTTACAAAAAATCACTCAAAAGGGAACACTTTTTCTTTTGTTAGTCACGGCGTAATAGACGGATGCATTTGGGATTAGAAAGTGCAAATCAAAATCCTCCAATGCATATCTTCTTTTGGAAATTCTGCAATGGGTCAATACAATTAACACAGCAATTAATTTACAGCAATGAACACACTAATAATAAGTTTTGTAAATCACTTGTAAACTACATAATTATTAATAGGGACACTGACTTTGTAAAATTCCTAGACCCTCCCTAAA
>JAQGBT010006433.1:0-12496 GCA_034698585.1 Disparrhopalites patrizii
TTTTCATATTTTTGTTTTCCTTCCATTTTCAATTTTTGTTTTTCCCTTTTCATATTTTTGTTTTCCTTCCATTTTCAATTTTTGTTTTTCCCTTTTCATATTTTTGTTTTCCTTCCATTTTCATATTTTTGTTTTCTTTTTCTTTTGTATTTTTGTTTTCTTTTTCTTTTGTATTTTCGTTTTCTTTTTCTTTTGTATTTTTGTTTTATTTTTATTTTCATATTTTTGCTTTCTTTCTATTTGCATATTTTTGCATTTTTTCTGTTTGCATATTTTTGCATTTTTTCTATTTTTATATTTATGTTTTCTTTCTGTTTTCATATTTTTGCTTTATTTCTATTTTCACGTTTTTGCTTTCTTTCTATTTTAACAATTTTGTTTTCTTTCAATTTTTATATTTATGTTTTCTTTCTCTTTTCATATTTTGGTTTGCCATTTTCTTAACGCTCCTTCTTTCCTTCGTGTTTCGTCGTCTTTTGTTTCTCTTTTATTTTGCTTCTCGTCTTTCTTTTATATTTCATTAATTTATTCCCTTTATTCCTTATCCCTTCTCTTTTCGTCTGCTTATTTTTCGTCTTTCTTGAAAGCTGGATATACAATAAAGAAAGAGACAAAAAACGAAGTGGTGCTGGATACGAAAGACGAAAAGTGAGAAATTAAAAGAAAAAGACGAGTGGTTATTGTGGTTTCACCCCTGGGAAGATGTATTTAATCATTTGAGAGCATATAAAATGTAGACATGGAATTTGTTTCCCATGCATCCATCACTATTTTGTCACCTGATGATCCAATCATCCAATCCAAGACGTTACACTCATCAAAAATATAATAAAATCGTATTCCATTAAAAAAAACGAATTTACTTCCAGCTTTCACCCATGAATCATTCTCGGGAGAAGTATAACAGCTGCAGTGAAATTCTTCATGTTATTGATAACCAGAAAAGACTGAAAACATGGTTAAAAAATTGTAATCAAGCAAATATTGACTTTTACATGTATGTATGACCAATTTTCGACAAAATAGCCTGACGCAGCAATAAATGGGACATTTACAGAGTCAGTCTGTGCTCCATATTCGTTCCATTTTAGAGATCATTGGTAAGAGTAAATGGCTTCATATTTTTAAAAAGCGAACACAATGACAAAACACAACACGAAGGGACAGGAAAAAACTTTATAAAAATACGTCCCCGTGTATTTACACAAAGATGTATAATAACAAGCACAATCATTTTAAAATGGATTGTAGACACAGCACATTTAAAGGAATTGTTAAATGAAGAGAACACTTTTTTTATTCTTAGATTGGTGAGTGGACAAAAAAAAGTCAATAAAGATGACCGTCACCAATTGCGCCATCAATTTTATTTCATATGGGCTGGGTCGTTTTTCAGAGGATTAATAGAATGAGATGCGTCAAATCTCTGGGTTTTTCCCAATCCATTTTTTCCAAGAAACTCAGGTCGCCCCTATAAATTGCCATTTATGGCACAAAATAAGCAATAAAATTCCCTGGCGTGGCTTTCTCCCAAGTGAACATTATGGTGATGGTGAAAAAAAATGAATTGAGCACAAGCACGACATTGCAAAATTTCTATTATCAACTTCACCGGCGTGTTTTTTTTAAAGAGTTCAAAATGTCTTGTAATGAATTAATATTATGTACCACTGGAAAAGCAAAAGGAATGTATTAAATAAATGCAAACTGGATTCATGTAAATCAGCAAACTCTGATAAATCCGAGTTAGGGTGCGGTTTTCAGCATACATGTGTGTACGTATTTATGTACATACCTATAGTATTTCTCTGGCACGTGTAAATTTATGGATACGATAGCAGAAAATCAGAAAAATACAATGTTAAATTTGTTTTCTCCTGAATGTGCATTTTCAACCAATGCATATAGGTATATGTAATTTACTCATTTTTTTCAAAACGTGGTCGCAAGAAAATCATTTCTATCCAGGCTGCATCTTTTCAACGAAATTTTATTTTTAAAAAGTCAAATTTTGTTGGAAACCATTTTTGTTATGAAATCATATTGTACTAAATATTTTATGAAAAATTTTTCAAAAGCAACATTTTAGAGGAATTTTAGGGGAAATTTTTCAGAAGAAATATTTTAGGAGAATTTTATAACAAGAAACGTTTTACGCGAATGTTAGGAGAAAGTCAGAACAGGCATTTTAGGAGAAATTTAAAATACAATTTTTAGAAGAAACATTTTTGGAGAAATTTTTCAGAAGAAGCGTTTTGGGAGAATCTTAGGAGAAACTCAGAAACGAAATTTAAGGAGAAATTTATATTACATTTTTTAGCAGAAACATTTTGGAAAAAATATTTCAGAAGAAGCGTTTTAGGAAAATTTTTGGAGAAATTCAGATGAAATATTTAGGAGAATTTTAGAAGATATTCAGAAGAGACATTTAAGGAGAATTTGAGAATATATTTTTTAGAAGAAACATTTTAGGAGAAATTTCTTAGAAGAAACATTTTTGGAGAAATTTCTTGGAAGAAACATTTAAGGAGAAATTTTTCAGAAGAAACATTTTAGGAGAAATTTTTCAGAAGAAACATTTGAGGAGAAATTTTTCAGAAGAAACATTTTAGGAGAAATCTTTCAGAAGAAACATTTTAGGAGAAACTTTGTCATTTATTTCTCGTCCTTGTCAAATTGTCGTTGTATGTGACATAAATAAGTGAATTTTGATTGCGTACAGAGAGCAGAGACAGATAAAGATACACAAAGGAATTATGTACAAAAAACAAATTTGGCAATGAAAAGAACAAACTGTTGCACGGTTGTGTAATTTTTTCCCAGAGACAAAATTGGTTTTCCGTATTTAAAAAAATATTTGTTACCAACATCTGGCATAATTAACGAAATAAGTGACATAGTACAGAGCACAGCAGGTTACTAAAGCGTATTCCTTCGAAAATCTCTCCCTTTTCAAAAATACATATGGACCTAATCTCTTTTGCTTCAACATCTTTTACAGTCTATATTCTCTATATTACAGGAGGAACCGTACTGTGCAAAATCCGCTGACAAACGTCTCTGTGTGACTGAAAGACTTGTTTTCAGTTTATTATCCGAGCAAAGTCCACCTCATGAGCACATTGCCTTTCAAGGTCATTCCTTTGGCAGCACTATCTCCGAACTTTGTTTTCTTGCACCTTGGACTGGAGAAAGCCAGAAAGCCAGACCAGACTGGATTTAGCGGACATTTTGTAGGTGCGCCCAAGGCACGTGGTAGAAACGGAGGGCGCAATAAAGTATTCATAATATGTTATTTGCCTGTTTACCTATTAAATGAATTAAATAAAAAATACGTTTAAAATACAAAAATGATTATTATATTACATTTTTGCACACATTTCCCCACGTTTTAACGTCATTCATCATCAACTTCCCCAAGAAGCTCCGCCCCTGTCTGGCTTTTTTCAAGTCACACCCTCCACGGTGCGACAGAGACGCAAAAAATTGATTGATTGACAAATATGAAATCTATACGTAAATCGCCGTAATTATTTTTAATAATTACCGAATACGTAGTATATATTTAAGAATTGGCAGGAACAGCACGAATTGGGTCGGCCGCCGTTCGCCAAAAGGAAAGTCCTTGTTAAATCAGCTAATTTTTCCGCATAGAAACGGAAGCGTATATATACTATACGTTTTTGCACATGTCAGTAATGCGAGTAAGTTGAAAAATTATGATGTACATATACATACATGATAATATGTATATTATATAGCACCCTTTATTGCATTTGTACATACATCTCAATAAAATGCTCCAGGAAGGATATCTGGTACGATGGCCTCCAATGAAACTCAGATGGTGTCTGCCGCCTAATCAGGACTATTCCAACCCTTTTTTGTACTCCGGATAAAATCCGGGATTGACGTTGTTAATTTATGTGGCAATTATTAATAGTTGGTCTGATTATGATTATAGCCTCCTGCCTTCTTATAGTTACAGTATGATTATATTAATTATAGTAACACAGACATTTTGCGAACCCAAGTAACCCAAAAAACAATTGATTAGACAAAAGCGGTCACAGTGATTTTCCATCCACTTTCACCCTCAACTACGGTCAGGATTCATGATTGTACCATCTTTACAATTTATATGTGCAAAAAAAATAACAATCTCTAAAATAATCTGGATGCAATTATAAGTTACACCGTAATGCTAAATATACATAGTCAAAGGAAGGTACAGCGACCGTCCTCCGGGAGGATACGAGGTGTTTCTTTCTTATTTTTTTGATGCTGTACAGTAGAAAATGATTAATATTGCAACATTTAAAGATCCTGGTCCCTATTTATTCCAGCCAGACCTTTATTTTTTCTCCACTTTCTGATAAAAGAAAGGATGTATCTGAGACGTGAGGACACCTATCTTGTTGCTGGGGGAGAATTTAATGGGTTATCAGTTCCATGAAAAAAGGACTTTGAGAGAGCTCTGGATGTAGCGTCCAGCACGTCAGCCTCAGCCTAGAGAAATTATATGTACACAAATGCCTAATAAGTAAGTACAAATAAATTATTACTACTATTGCAGGTATATCCAATGGGAAAGATGTTATTCTGATGTGTATATATATACGCATTTCCATACATTTATATTTCATATATATGTAGATATACATATGAGTGCATGTATCACATTTGTGTAGGCTTTATGTATATCTACGCAATTTAGGACTGACATGTCCTGTCCATGCGTTTGGCTACCAGCCTTACGCATTTCTCCAAAAAAAATAAAAAAAATAATCGAACACATGCACTTTCTTGGACATTATTAGATGCATATACAAGGATGTTTGTTCGTTTACAAAAAAACTAATAAAAGGTAATAACACCAGCGATTTAGAGGAAGACAAGAGTACAGGCATTTGTGATTTGTAAAAGGACATGGATAACCTTTTTATTGAAAAATTTCACACGTGTCCCACCATGACAGTCCAAACGGCCCAATCTGTGTACAGATCTTTGCACCAACATTTGTTTATACTTAATGCTCAACATGGACCAACAGAATTTATTTATTTATCCGATTCCTATTTCCTTAAAAATGGTTCAAAGTACACCAAGAAGGAAATACATAAATAACCATGACGATTATCCTTGTAATTGCTTTCCCGTTGCTCCATGAGTGAGATGACACGAATAGATGGATATCTTCCCTCTTTTACAGCCGTTGATGCTAAATGACGTGTGCGACCCTTTCAATTGATTAGAATCTAGATAGTAATTAAGCCATTTTCGTCACGACACTCTTCCCCATTTTTATATTGGCTCATACTGGATACAAGAGGCTTATAGTTATAGGAGAATATAATACATACATGAATACCTTGATCTCATCCTGAACTCGGGAAAGTTTGCCCTTTCGCCGCTATCGGAACAAAGACCATTATAAAAGAAGCAGAATTTGCACAAAAATGATTTCTCATGATGTCAGCACATGTCCTGGAAAAAATGGGTGCATTTAATTTTTATTTGGTGCTAAGACTGCATAACATTATTGGGAAAATGTAGGAAAAAATTATGATAATAAAGAAACAGACGAGAGAGTGATTTCGTGGAAAATTATTTACGCTACATATTTAGAGAGAATCTTTGAGAATTGTGTGTGTGCATATTTATATACATGTGCGTGTGTATGTATGTATATGTATGTATGTAACCATGAAATGAAGTATATATACAATATAGCATCAAAATTTGTATACATAACAAATATAATCTACACGTACTTGCTCTTTACACTTTATCCTTCATCCCTGTACAAAAAATCATTCACAATTTACATTTAAAATTACAGCATATCAAAAGGAAAAGTACAACGAATGTGCGAGATTTGTCCAGCACAATTATGCTAGTATCGGCAACAAAAATCGTGCAAAGGTTGCACAATTGTCAAACGAATCTTGTCCAGGGTTCCTGGAATATATCAGGTATACATAGACACGCTACATATGTACAAAGCATGTATGTATGTATATTAATATTTTATATCAATTCCCATACATGCCGACAGTGAACGTGTCCATACTGGATATATATTTTTTCTCACCCGGATCACAAAAAACGGATCTGTCTGTCAACTTGTCAGGTCGGGAGTGACAAGGCCTTGGACGCCAGCCGGACGTGTTATCAGTGGCTGCTGGTACATTTCTGGTGCGTTTAATCATTCTATTAATGGGGCTATTTTTCCATTAATGCATGTGTGTGTAATATTTAATTACTCGGTAATGTGATCAATTTTTGGTCATTATAGAGGAGATTCCCTAGAGTGGCATCACCTCCCTAAATCAGACGCAATGCACGGATAGATCTCATATTCAGGCACAAACAGGATTAGGTCCGACTTGAAATATCTTCAGGTTTATTTGCCAATAGCAATTAGCCCATGTACTTCGAAGGTTGGGCTTGCTATCTATATGCTGTCATTATTAATAGCTATAACAATGTATAATAAGAATTATAGCAAGGATGATGCTAATATGTATGTATGCATATTATCTTCTACTATTTACGATGCTTTTATTATATTACAGTGGCCGAAATCACAAATATATCATATATGCATTTTTAAGTGAAGCCTCTACATCTGCGAGCAAAATTCAAAACTATGGAAGGTGTGCAGGAAGATTTTGAAAAGTTAAAACAACAAAGCATAAATGGAAACATTTCATTTATGCAGATACTTTCAAGAGCAAAGAGCAATCTGTACACAAAAATAATGCATAAAAAACATAATAATAAAAAAAAACATAAAAAAGTATAATTCGATAAACAACATAATTCCAAAATAAATTAGTATAAAAATGGCGAATTTTCAAAATATTCTGCAAATGGGTTAAATTTTGTCCAAGAAAAGAAGAAATTGCTTTCAATTGGTTAGTTTTTAACTCAAAATTAGTACGTGTTTTATAAATTCATTAAAAACTATAGTTTATATTGATAGCATAAAGAGGATCATTTTTACCGAAAGGAGCATAATTCGGTGATAAAAGACATAATTTTTTAAAGCATAAAAAGTAAAAAATAGTAAAAAATCCAGTAAAAAATATTTTTTTAACAATGAAAAGCATAAGTTGGTTTGGCACGTCCCATAATGAACGATGAAGCGATTGCCCTTTGTCTTGGTGTAAATTATTTCAAACGGGAAAAGGAAATCCATTCGAAATATCCCAACTTCCCCCGGTTTGTGTCCTACCTTTCCTATAAACGACTATAGAATCAAAAGAGATGC
The DNA here is from genome assembly GCA_034698585.1 of Disparrhopalites patrizii. Lineage (NCBI taxonomy): Eukaryota > Metazoa > Arthropoda > Collembola > Symphypleona > Sminthuridae > Disparrhopalites > Disparrhopalites patrizii. The sequence continues at coordinate 7,277 of JAQGBT010006433.1, forward strand.
ATGCATTCCATATAAAATTCAGTTTTTTTCTCGAAATGTCTCCGGTCAGTATACAATGTGTGCTATTACTGCGTACAAAATTTCAACGTAATGGGCATGCATAATTTCTGGGTTCATTTCTCAGGCAGATTTATGCATTCTTGAATTGACAACAAGAACTGGAGAAGAACTGGTAAGAATGCTGGAATTGTACGTATTTTTGATAAAAGATGAATCATTTTTCGGTATACCTATTCATATTCCCCAAATATAATTTTTTTTTTAATATTTAGGTAGATAGTTGATCAAATTTAAAAAAGTTTAATTCAAAGATGCTTTTCTCTCCTATTTCCTATCTCTCCTGTTTCCCATTCTCTCTCTCTCTTTAACGACTATAAACTGCATAGGTTTTAATATAATGTTGCTTTAACTAAAAATAATTATGGACCTTATCTGCATGTGCACTCCTGCCTCCGAGAGATCTTATAAATGTGCGCGTACATATGTATATCTATCTCGTGATGCAAGATTGAATGGAAAATCTGAGTAAAGTCTCTTATTTGCACAGTAATGGTCCAACATATTTCGGAGACATCAGAGATGAGATCAAACGTGGGAGAATTCCATATTCTGTATGTATGTAAGTACCCCAAACGGTTATATTACAGCTATCTCTTTTTCCAATATTTTTTGATTACGGATTTTCTTCTAGAAAAAAATATATTTTATTACCCAATAATAAAACAAGTTGGGTGTGGGTACAATATTTATTTTATGTTACTTATTTTCATGTTATTCGGCTTCTTATTCATACATGGTGACAAAAATGGACTTGTGTGTGTCCCTTATCTCCTGTGCGGGGCTTGAGAGAGAGTTGGAATTGACCTTTGACTTGGTGTAACCTTGGAGGAGGTAACAAAACCGGGGCCGGCCGAGGAATCGTCCTCAGTTGGCTCCTCTTAGCAGAAGCTAGCGAGTGCTTTTGAATATAGTTGGAGTTTTCTAAAATAAAATTATTTTTAAAAAAAAATTATTTTAGATTGTCTTTATTTAGTTAGGGCATCATGAAAGTCCTGGCTACTTGTTTACTTTTAGGTAAGTTTTCTTTTCGCAAATTTTTTTCGAGAATTTTTTCAGGGCGATATTTTTAGGGAGATTTTTTCCCCCTAAAATTTTTCGCAATTTTGATACCGTCCGGCTTGGATTTGAGCGATATATTAAAGTTTCGTTTTGATATTGGCTCGTGAAGAAATTCGCAAAATGTTTGGATACTTTGGGGTTAATTAAGAAATTTGTTTTGGAGGTTTTTTTTGTTGGAATTTGTTTTTAAATTTGGGTTTTCTTGCGTTTCCCACAGGAGTTGTCCTGTTAGGATGCTCCGCAATGGTAAAGAGATCAGCTGGTGGCAGTATTTTTGAGTCTGGCAAGGAGTACGTGTACAAATATTCCACGGCTGTCAGTGCTGGCTCTGAAGATTATGTCAACTATGCTTCCTTGTACAACATCTCCGGTCACGTCCATGTGGCTGCCCAAGGAGATCAACTCACCGTCAAGTTCACCGACCTCCAACTCGGAGTGTACAACGGACAAAAGGAATATTTCACCCACAATCTCGCCCTCAACTTCCAGAAGCACGAGGAGCTCAACCCCTTGGAAGAGCCCTTCCAAATCACTCTGGAGAATGGCAAGGTAAACAAATTTTAACATTCCCCATTTTACCCCCAAAAACGTTCATTACACCTTCAAATTTCGACCGGTTTTTAACTTTTCTCTCAATACCCCACTTCAGAGTCAAAATTCGGAGAAAATATTAATTTTTGAAAAAGTTACCAACAAATTTGTGATTTCCTTCTCTGAACATCTTTTGTCGCATGTTTTTTGTTCAACCTTTTTGGATCACCGATTCCGTCATAAGATTGATCAATTATGTGTCATGCGCCATAAAATTTACGTTGACGCACCGAATCGATAACATTTCTCGTAAAAGGTCAGGGAATGTCTTGACCTTTCCACTTGACCCTCTGTAAAAATATGTATTTTTTCCTCCACACAAACAACAGGTCAAGGGCTTGACCCTCAGCGGTGACGTTCCTGAATGGGCCCGTAACATCCACAGAGGTTTCGCCAACACCATCCAATTGGACTTGTCCGCCTTCACTGCCGGCCAAGCCGACAGCACCACCGTGGAAGAAGTAAGTAGAGTCATTTTGTAGGCACATTATGCATTATACGTATACATATATGTATATGTAAATATATGTATACACAAATATTTATATGCGTGCACAAATATGTATGCAAGTAGGTACGTATGTTCCATTCGCATATGTCTGTACTGATTAATTGAACTAATTAATGCACCCGCAGCACACCATTGTCGGAGACTGCCAGACTGACTACGAAATCATTCCCACTGACGCCACTCACACTCAAGTGCGCAAGTACAGGTCTCATGCCAAGTGCACCAATGCCGTCGCTCAGAAGCGTGCTCCTGGTGGCGTCGTCTACTGCCCTGATGAAAACACTAGGGTGAGCACCATTTTGCATGTCATCCAACGGGTTTTCTTATTTTCAACCTTTTCCAATCCCTCCTTATCTCTAATCCCGGATTATTATCTTCTAATCCCGGATTATCCTCTTGTAATCCCGGATTATTCTCTTGTAATCTCGGATTATTCTCTTGTAATCCTGGATTATTCTGTTGGAATTCTGGATTATCCTCTTGTGATCCTGGGTTATCCTCTTGTAATCCTGGATTATCCTCTTCTAATCCCTGATTATCCTGGTTTAATCCCAAATTATTATGTTTTGATCCCAAGTTATCCCCTTCTAATCCCCGAACATCCTCTCCTAATCTCTGATAATCCTCTTCTGTTCCCCCATCATCCTCTCGTAATCCCTGATTATCCTCTTCCTTAATCCCGGTTTACGTTATTTTAATCCCTGATTATCATTTTCTATAATCCCGGCTTAACTAATCTCAACACCTGATTATCCACTCTTAATCCAGGATTTTCCGTTTCTATCCCACGTTAGCCTTTCTAACCCCGGATGATTCTGTTCTAATCCCAAATTGTACTCTTTTAATCCGATTTAAGAGGATAATCTCATTATCTTCTTTTATAATCCCGTACTATTTTCTCCTAAGCCGGGTTTATTTTCTTCTACAGTCCTGGATTATCCTATTCAAATCCAGTATTATCCTGTTCTATAAATTGGGATGATATTCTTCTAATCAGGAATTATCCGATGTCATCCCAAAATATCCTTAATAATTTAATCCCGCATTATTCTATACTAATCCCAGATTATCCCCTTCTGATCCCGGATTATTCAGTTACAGTAACCGCTCATCCTGTTCCAACGCCCTTTTGTAATCGTTGTACATTCGTCTCTGCTACGTTTGGGAACTTTTGTTGCAATCCCTGTTGATCATCTAATCTCGGATTATCCTAATTTTATCCCGGATTAGCCTCCTCTGATTTCAGATTATTGTTTGCCAGTACCTGTTTATCTTTTACTTATTCCTGCGTGTCGTTATCTAATCCCTATATGTATTCTCTTCCAATCTCTTTTCATTCCCTTCTAATTTCTGTTTATCCTCTTTAATCCTATAGTTTTTGCCTGTCTTAATCCTTGGGAGTGAGAAGGTTGGATCAGTTCATTATTAATATTATTAACATTGTTCTTATGCGCATTTGTATAGGATGTCTTCAACTCCAGCGCCTTCCAAGTGTTCTACCTGGATGTGAACGGTGGCTCCGTGACGGCCAAGAAGATCAGCCAAGGCTCCACCCTCGGCTACATGATTTTCGGCTCCAAAGGACATCAACAATACTCCGCTACTTAGTAAGGACAATAAAAAGTCTGCGGGGTTATTCTTTTATCCGAAGGTGGGACGAGGAATGGAAGCTTTTATTTTGTTTTTTAATTCCATAGCACCACCTTGTTGTTGGAAGAGACCAAGGACGCCAGCAGCTTGGGAACTCCATCCAACCCACAACATTTTGACAATTTGAAATTCGTTTTTGAAAATACCAACAAGGAAGACGAGGACTTGACCCGTCCCACTCCTTTCTACTTCCACCAAGGACAATTGCCCAATGACGCCGCCGTCCAGGATGCTGCCGCTACCAAGGTACAAATCAAAATTTTGAGAAATAAATCTAAACTAGTTTTTTTATCTGTGCTTTGAAATGCCCCAGAATTTTTTGCATGCTAATTACTTAATTATTTAAAAAAATTTGCAGGTCCACGAAAAGATCGACGCTCTTATCCAATCCCTCCGTACCACGGCCGTGTTCAAGGACATGACCGAGTTCCACAAGACGAGCCCCTTCAAGATCATTGCCGACCTCGGATTGTTGGACTACGAGCACTTGAAACACTGCTACGAGAAGGTCAAGGGAGACGCTGATGTGCTCAAGAAGAAGGTCTTCCTGGATGCCTTGGTTGCCACCGGAACCGGACCTGCCGCCCTCCTCATCCGTGACATTGTCAAGGACACTGATGAAGTCCTCACCATTGCCCGGCTCTTCTCCACCCTCCCGGCCTACATCCGTAACCCCACGGAGAAACTTGTCCAGGAATTCGAGCCCGTCCTCAAGGCCACCGTCAACGGTCGCTTGGAGAAGGTTAATGGACGCTTGATTGACTTCGCTTTCGCCGCTTTGGTTGGCCGCGCCTGCAAGACCACCGGATGCCAGTCCAGCGGACTTTTGGCCAAATACGTCCAATACTACTCTCAACGTTTTGACAGTATGTCATATTTATTTCATTTTTCCACGGAAAAATTCTTTTATTTTTTCATAATTGCTCAAATTTTCTATAACAAATTTGCTTTAAACTTTTGGAAGCTTCTTCTTAATTTCATTAACAAATTTTCTTCTTAATTTCATTAACAAAATTTCTTCTTATTTTCCATAACAAATTTTCTTCTTTTTTGCCAGAAGAAAATTTCTTCTAATTTTTCATAGTAAATTTGCTCAATAATTTTACATAACAAATTTTCTTATGATTTTACAAAGCAAAATTGTTTATAATTTTACATAGAAATTTTCTTCGTAGCAAAATTTGTTCTATAGTTTTGAATTTTGCATAACAAAGATTATTCTAATTTAACATAACACATTTTCTTCTAGTTTTCAAAAGCAATTTTTTTCCTAATTTTCAATAGCAAATTTCCTCCTAATTTTCACTTGCAAATTTCCTCCTAATTTTCACTTGCAAATTTCCTCCTAA